>KB698793.1:0-53055 GCA_000349165.1 Anopheles christyi
AGAGAGAGAGAGAGAGAGAGAGAGAGAGAGAGAGAGAGAGAGAAAGAGATACTTTCTGCGACAAACATGTTGTTGAATAGAATGAGTAAAAGCAACACCATCCTGTTTCAGGAAGCAGAAAACATCATATAATTGTTATTTATGAATCTTAAAGGGCAATGGTGTCCATGTTTTATACCTTTCAAAACCAGTTGGAAAAACAACAGTTACTGTAAAACCTATAACCATTCCCTCAAATGAAACCGTTTCATCATTGGTTGCAGTATAGATTGATTTCGTCCGTTTGTGACACATTTAAAGCTTCTTTACGGACCGATCTCATTCAATCCTCTTTAGTGATTATTGTCTTGCATGCACATCAATACTAATAACGGTAACCGAGACGACATGCATCGCGGCATTTGAGCTTTCACATAAATCGCTTTCATGACGCCTACCTTCGCTGTAACGATTATAATGATGATACACATGCTCTGGCAGGTTCTTGATGGTAAGGCGCATCCTCCACCGTACGTTCTGGGACAAATTCTTCAGTAAGAAAGTTAGGGTAAGGGAGACAAAGAATTTGGACGAAGGCACAGTGGAAGGTCGGTGAAGAAGATGCTGCAATAGCAAGTAGAAACGATGCTGCTTCTAGCGAAGTTCATAAGTTCATAAATTGTTATATTTAACGGACACGAAAATGATGATGATGATGATGATGAGGCTGGCGGCGGTGCTAGGACACCGGCACAAGCAGTCGGCGTTTGATGTCGCTGGCAATTGCTTGTAACCACCGGTGGGAATTTACTAAGGTTTGAACGACGGAGAAGGGAACGTCAAATAGGGTGGGTGTGAGCAAAATTATGGCCAATACAGTACATCCAGCTGGTAAGAGAGCAAACTGCCCGGTTCGTGGTACTCTCGCTACTAACATGAAGAAGCAGGAGAGGGGCCATGACACCGAAGGTATCATCATTATCTTCGTGGAAACCGAGCCACCGGGTAGCTCAAAGGAGGGATGAAATGACTTCTTCGTCCTGTGCATCAACCCGTAGTTAATGTCTGCCCTCGGCGTTATCTCAACATTCACCCCTCACACTCCTCGTGACATCCTTCTTCCATGAATGGGGGTGAAAAAACGTTGTGTGGTTGTGGTTTTTCGCTAAAAACTCTAGCCACTATCTCGCTACGGTGGTTGGGATGGTTCCATGGGAATGCGTTTGTGTGAGTGTGTTGGTATTTCGGGGACCATAATTAAGACACTAAATGTCTTAACAGCACTGTTTATCTGCGAAGGGATGCTAAAAGGTGAAAAAATCCTACCTGCTCGAAGGAACCGTCTGATCTACGACCTACGTTTTTTGCCGTTGGTGGTGAGATGGTAGATAGATTCTAGTTTCGAACGGTGCCAAACGATGATACTGCTGATGGCGATGATGAGCAAGGGCAAAAGGATATCACTACCCCAGGGTGATCTTCCCGGGTTTTTGAAGTGGGTCGAGTTATTGTAGCCGAGTCGTATCCGGTTATTGTCATGTAAACAAGTTATGCTGCTCTGCTGCCATTATGAGGTTGTAGTTTAAGTAGAGCTTCTGGTTACGGGACAGGTTAGTTGTACAACCACAAACTCTCCTGTGGTTACCATCCATTAACACATGGCCAACCAGACCGCTCCACACGCAGCTGGTCGCTCAGAGGGCTGGTTCTGATTAACGGGTCGGTTCCGACACCTGAGGGCATTCTTATCTTGAGACCCGCCTGTCGAGCTGTCTCAGGTGTCAGAATCTTACATCCTGCTGCATCCTCTTCGCTGTCGTCGGTGTTTTAACTGGTGCCTGAAAGTTAGTCCATTAGCATTAAGTGAAGAGCTGCCTCCATCCCTGATGGTGGTTGAAATTAATCTTAATTACGTGAGCATATTTTTAGCATCGCCGCACCACATCTACAATGCTCAGTGACCATCTGTTGACGTGGAAGCAGCGTGGAAATTTAAGATGTTTTTCAAAATATAAACTACTAGTTTATAAAGCGTGGGAATTTGCTTTATAACTATCATAAAGAAAATGTATTTTCTAAACAAGACTTATTTCGTTTCACAAAGCATACAATTAGAACACTTGAAACGATTGCTATTACATACCCGCTTACGTTCAATTGGCTACCCTCATGCTTTATAGTGATAAAATACGGAGACGACGAAACCTTCCACTTGTATACAGCTCATTTATAGTAGCCTGTGAAGTAATTCCGCTCTGGTCCCTGCGATACACTTTCCCACATCCGGTTTAGCGGTGTAAACTGCCAATTAGAGCCTGTGGGTGCCAATTAATTTGCAGTCGCACCACATTATCACCACCGTCGCGTCATCGCATTACAGGAAACGGTGCCAAGAAATGACCAATTTTCCTTCCAAAGCCCTCTGCTCGCTGACATTTTCCGCCAGTTCCGGTACGGTGCCAATTTTCCCGCAAGAGTGTAAAGATGTAGACGCCAATTACTCATGCTGGAAAAGTGGTTACTGCTCGCTTTGCAAACGATTGTTGCATCTGGTGTGTGTTTGTGTGGGTGTATTGATGTGTGTATGTGCCTTTACCTGCATACACCGTCGAAAAGGATGTCCCGTGTTACAGCCATTGCATTGATTTTTATTCTTTTTGCTGAAATGTACTGAGCCAGAAGAAAGGAAAACAATATCGCGACTTAAACCAATGCAGCAGTGTTTGGCGTGTTGGGCTGGCAAACCATACAGAGTACCGCTTTGTTCTGCAATGCGGTATGCCAACAGTGAAATGTATCTCTCCACACGTGTTTGTCATTTAGCTGGTGGATACTTCCTTACTACTACAACGAAAAAAGGATACGGCAACGAAAAGCCCTCGAACTGTTTGTTGTCGTGCCGAAGAATCGGTTTCATTCCGTGATGATGCGGTTCCCCTTACAAATGAATACTGTCCTCGTTGCTGAAGATCGCTATAAACCGCTCGCCCGGACCTTCTCCCAATCTAAAAGATGTCATTACGGAGTCCCAGCTGCTGCTCTCCGACGACCCCTTCTCTTCTTTTGCACCCGTAAAGTTTCTATGTCCAACTTTCTGCGCGATCCATAAACCATCACGATGACGAATTGAGGTTCCTTTTGTGGTGGTCATTCGTTGTACAATTTTTCCGAGCATCCAACCGCACAGGGTATTATAGAACATTGTGCATCGGACGGTGTGCATTGGGGCCCGTGCAGTGGCAGGGAAATTGGCACCAGACAAAACATGCCTCGAGGGACAGTAATCTATCAACGCTCGGAGATTGATGAAGAAATGCAACGAAGTGGCAACGAAGCTTAAAAAAAAGCAATAAGAAGAGTTAGTTTCATTGGGCGAGCGAAATTGCATCGCTGCGTGGTCGTTCCCTCTAGACGCTGCCTAGTCTGGGTCTATCTAGCAAAAGTCTGATAGCGATGAATTTGGTAGAGTGGTTGAGTTTTCCGGGTAAGGGATTTTTCATTTTATAGAATGCAATAAAACCCCACCATTCTAACCAACCGAGACTTATTGCCAGCGTTCCGTGTAGCAACTTTGCTACTCCAATACAATTTGCACTGTTGGTTCGTATGGTTGCTCTAAAAACTGTTACTAACGTGGCTTTTGGTGTTTGGTGGCGATTTACTACGCTAAGTATGTCCAGTTTTTAGAAGTTTGTTTTGCTGATTGCTTAAAAAGCACCACAAGATCCTAATCTATTAAATGAATGCTTCCGCGCCTTAAAGCATCACGTTGTAGAAAACATACGAACTAAATTGATTTTTGTTTTATCCATCTTTTCCGTTTCTTGCAACCTCAATCCATAGCCTGTGGATAGAACTGTACATCCTTTTTGCACACACAAACACACCGAGTGTGCGAAAATATTTTCCAGGAAAAGTTGGGACCTAAATCCTTGCTGACAACACGCTGGAGATTCTGAGCTTCCGTTCTCTTTTTTTTTCCTTCGTCTGGACGCATAAATTTGTTCTTGAATGTGGCGAACACAGAAGGCAGCCACACACAGAAAAACTCGTTGTGTGAAACGGAAGCACATTCTTGATTTTTTTTTGGCAGGTATCTTCTTAGCAGTGTGTTAGAATGTAGTTCGCTGGACCGAAAGACACACTCACAAGGGGCCAAAAGTTGGAGTTGTGAAAAAAATGAAGCAATTTCCATCCTTCGCTTATATTGCGATTTGCGAGAAGCAAACTCTTTGTCTCCAATGCATGTTTCATCGAGAATGCGTGGGAAGAGAATCATTTTAGAAAGCACAAGTAGAACAAGCCAAGATTTATAGGATCTCCGAGCAATAATATCAGTTTAGTGAACAAAGCATACAATGTGTCTTAAAAAATGTAGATCAGTCCACAGTAAGAAGTTCTTTTATTTTTAATGAACATGGTTGCAATCAGGATAGTGTTTCTGCATTTTTCCAGGTTCTTTATAATGCAATCACAATAACACACGTTCGACAGCGAGTTAAAACATTAATATCTTCTGTTGTTGTTGTTTTCCGAGCGCCTTAATAAAGGAAGGAAAGTGTGAAGAAGAAGAAATTGGTTGGATTTTTATCATTGTTTTCTTGTATCTGCCCTGAAGCCGATTTCTATCGAGCCCTGGATTATAGATTCCATTTTTTGCCGATCTTCGCTGACTACCCATTCCCGGTCGAGGGTACCGTTGGAGGATTCTATTTTTTTTAAGTACAATTTTTGCAATGTGTACAGCTTTGTGTGTTCTTGCTACCACAAGCAACTGCTTGTCAAAAATACACGAAAAAGAAACATACGAAAAAGGGAGAGAATTTTTGGCGTAGAGTTGGTGTGGATTTTTTTTTGCGCTCCTTGCAAATAAATATACTTTCATTTCTACGAAGGATTCCCACCCGGCAGACTGGGTACTGCCGTAGCATGGAATCCCTTGGCAGGCGCTTTTAAATAAGCTTAACGACTGGGCTTAGTTTCTCCCGTTGTCGGTTTCTCCCGGTGGTGAGCCGGAATGGAAACTTGGCGTTTCTTCATGCAAAAAGGGATCGAACAGATTTTGCCAATGGGCTGTAATGGGTGATGTTGATTCTACTCCCCTGCCGGGTTTAGGCATCTTTAGTCTTTGTGGGAGCGCCCGGTTCGATACTCGGTTGAGCTCTACAGCGCGCTTCTCGGATCCCCATCGTCACAACTCGAAGCTGCCTTAGTCGCAGTCGGGAGATATCTGATACGGTACTACCGCGAACAGCCGACGGGATACACCTTTAGGGAGGTCTGAAAGAAAACGGGTGGATTTGAGCAGGGGTGGTGAGCAATCCGGAACGTATATGGACAATCAAAATAATGATGAGCCTCGGTTCGGTTCGTGCGGAAGGGATCGTGTTTTCCTTCCGGTTGGATGGCTGATTTAGGCGTCCCGCCTTTCGGTACTGTGTGGACTGAGCGGAGACAGGCAAGAACGGCACCGGAACCCAAGTCCCGCACGGATGATTGAAGGATGGATTTGGTCGGGCTTGTTTCGGGGCGGGTGGTTCAAACGTGATGATGTGTCTTTAAAGTGTTTGTCAACGTAGGCTTTCGGTACAAGCTTTTGGCTGATGAATGTTAACGATTTCACTAGGCTCAGCGTATTCGTTCCAGTCGTTTGGAATGGAATCTTGATCGGAAGAAACTGCGTCTTTCTTTTGATGAATCAAATTGCCATAAACAGTTTTATGTTTCGAACATGTTCACCAATTCTGCTGTTGCACAATATTTTCTAAGTTTTCAGAACTTTGATTGCATCTGCTTCAGAAAACGATTTTTTTACAGTCGAAAACGAGATTGGTTTGATCGTTCTGTTCCTTGCCTGTGACATATTAGCATATAAACAGCTCTTTCGGCTTGGTAAAATGCATTATTCCTTAGAATAAGTGTTATCTTTGTGCTCCACTATACTTGCCCCTTTTTCAGTCCCGTCCCGTTGGACCACGTCGTACGTTTTGTGACTCGAAACCTGTCACCATTCGACGGGCTCATCCAATATTTATGGCCATGCACATGGTCGCCCAAGCACGGTGCTTATCTGCACTCCATGTATTCATGCAGTAAACGATGTTGTGGAAGGTGTCCTCCCGTCTTTTATCCGAGCCACCTTCGTACAACCGCCACAACGCACCACCACAACCACCTGTGTCTCACTGTCGATCTTTTATTGTTATGCCCCAGTGCACGAATGTCCCGGTGGGATTTTCCACCGTAGATCTCTTCTGTTGCTCCGCTTCCTCCTGCTCAGCGGAACACATTTCCACGACTGGTGTCTACCGGTGGAGTGCGCACTCGAGTGCAAGACAGATAGCTGAAATGGGACCGTATATTTTCCACCGCCTAATGTCGTCCTTCTCTTTCCCGCGCTATCCCCGTCTACTCCTAAATGTGTGCTCCATCTTTAGCACCTAGGGCACGGTACTGGGCACGATTTAACTGAATGATTAATTTTGAAACTTTTTCACCTTACCGGTTCCCGGTAGACATTGTCGCCAACATGAACAGTGCGTCGTCGTCCTGACTTGCCGACATCAACGCCAGTGGCAGTTCACCGTTTCTCAGAGCCTCTCGCATGAGTGGATAAAGTGCCAAATTTACAACCTAACATCCTTTTTATCCCTGCTCAACCTGCTCTAGTTTGGAACGATCCTTTCGAACATAAGGATTGTTTTTTCACGCCACCCTAATACTGGGTGACCCTTTTTTTTGGGGTGATATGAAAACGAAGAAACCGACACACACCACCAAGAAGACCTTTTTCTCTGCATTTCGCTCGCCCGTACAAGGAAAGGGAATGGTGTACCGGTTAATGCAACTTTCGCTACGGGTGTCCCACTTTACCTCACTCCCTGGAAACTGCGTAATAAAATAATCAAATTTAAAGATCATCCCCCGTACCATACCAACTTGGTGCATTTTTGGTACCATCCTCTTCGCAGACAAACTCCGCACAAGAATGGCACGAAGGCGGTGGGAGCTAACGTGTCTCGGTTAGTGCTTTTATTGCTTGGTGGACCTCGAAAAGTTCCAAGCTGCTGCAGGTCGGGCCGGTAGAGGTAGAGCAGTAGTAGTTATGCAGTTTGGCAGCTCGTTGTGTACCGACCGCTCGGAAGCGTTTCTACCTCCGGCACGTCGGCGTCAGGATGGAAACACTAACGAAGAACGAATCAGAATGTCCTTCGTCGGCCAACCACCGTCACCATCGCGATATGGGCCCAGAGACTGTGCTACATCGCCGGAAGGATGAGTAATGCTGTTTGGTTTGAAATGGCTGTGCAAGCAAGTACGAAACGTCTCGGAGAGGGTGGGTGATCGGCAATGTTGTTGTTCCGGTTGCGTCCTAACATTCTGACACTTTCACAAGCCTGTGGTTGCCAACCTATGTAGCAGTCGTGCTTCAAAACAACAAACCGAAAATTTGAAGCACAGAAAGTTTTCTAATTATGCCACTCGGCTCTTCTTGCGCGCTTCTTGCCATCATATTTTTATGCTATGGTTACGATGTTTTCTTTTTTTTTTTGCTTCCATGTTGGTTGGCCCTGCAAGAAAAAATAGGCTTTTTGCAACTGTCCTCGTGCTCATCCGACTTAAGACATCTTGAATTCATACGATGGATTTCATGTTTGGTTGGTTGTACGTTTTTGCAGAGTTTTCTACAGATCTTTTTCTTCCTTCTATCCTCAACTAGCTTCAACGTTGGTTGTCTCACCTTCTCCGTCCCTGTTTTTGAACGGGTGTAATTTGTTTCAAACTTTTTTGCGTGTTTGTTTCTTTTTTTTTTGAGAACTTTTGGGTTGAAAAATGAAGTGCAAAAGAAATGTGCCACAAGGCGTTTTGGTAACAGTTGGATACAAACAGCGTCGGAAAAAGTGGAAAAGTAAAGCGTGAAACAATACTAGGCATGCAACTCAAATAAACAAAGCTCTTCACTATATTCCGCACGGAAAGGAGTTGGGGGGGGGGGGATTGTTTTTTTTTATCAAAATGACACTCGGTAACGGTAGGTCATGTTGGCAGCGGAAGTGAATACTTTCCAGCTTAACGAGTTGAAAAACTGGAAAGATATGCAAATTTGACCCGTTTTCTCGCCATTACAGCAAAAGCAAAAAACTTTTCACCGCGGGGTGCCTAGTACGTGTTGGGTTTGGTTCTGCTATTTTGACTTGGTCATGCTAGTAACTTTCCCCATTTCTTATTGTTTTTAATTTATCATGAATTGTGATTTACATTCTGTGCTTAGAAGTACAGCACAACATAAATAAATCCGTTCAATGGCTTTACGCTTGCACCATTACGATGCAATGACCTTAAAATAAAACCATGAGTGAATCGGCGAATATGAACAGCACACCAGAGATTTGCACTTCAAAGTACGTTGCTTATCACACTCCAGGAAGCAGTATACTATTTGCTTGCTTTACGAGCTAGCTCGATGTGCTCGGGACGTAAAGTGAGGCATAATTAACGCTGATTACGATATGAAAATGGAAAAGTTTGGCTTATGAACTTTGAAGCTTCAGGCCCACCTTCCGAGAAAGCAGCAGAAGTCTTGCAATTAGCTCAGCTTTCGGAATCTGTTCCCCTTCGTCCGACAATAATGAAGAAAACAAAATGCGGTAAAATCAGTCGTGAATTGTGGTAAAAGTGGCTCGGAAACGCTCGCTACTCACTGTGCAGTCTAATGTTCTTGCACGCTCATGGGGTGATGGTTGAAACACATTCGAAATAGTCGTGCCTACTCTGGTTATTAGCTGATGTGTCGGGTATTGCTGTTCCTCCTGTCCTGTGGGGGTTTTTGATACAAGCGCGGCAGGGATACAACAGCTTTGCCGAAAGTTTTGCCCAACCGGCGTCACACTTGCGAGCGTAACCTTTTACGCAACGTAACCAACAAACCGAGCGTAACAACCCTTGGTAAGATGTAGACCCTAGCAGGATCGGCACAGGATAGTGAAGAGGTTGTAGGGAGAGGCAAGTAAAGTTGATTAAATTAAGGTCTGATCAAGCGAAGCCGCTGCAACTTTCCGTCCAACAACGAGATAATGGTTAAACGGGCTGTTTTACAAGTTTTTATGACTTTCTAACAAAGTACAAGTGCAAACACGATGGCTTCTACCCCCTCTTGTTGGTCTCTGCACGACGGACTTTACAAATGTCGTTTCAGGACATAATGGTTCGGTAAGTATATTCAATAAGGCAAGGATTAACTTTGTCGACCAGATTTCGCAACATTTCAATTGTGCTTGCTTGCGGTACGTACGTAAGTATGTGGAGTAGGGTGAAGTACGCTGGAACTTCCAGGAACGGCAAGCATGTTCCCGTGTAGCATAATGTCCTAATGTGGGTATTAACAGAAAAGCAACACAGTATGCCTTCACTTCCTTGTTTACTGTGCGTTACTAAGCGACCGCAATTGCTCTACTGTTCTGTTTCGAAATTCGAGCAAACAGAACTTTGTTATTTCGTTCGATCATTATCGTTAAAATGTCTCCCAAAACCTCCGTACTCACAAGCGGCCAAATACTACTTACTAATGGAACATTGTCACGGCAGCGCCCGCCTTCGTAACGCCTGTTTGGAGAATTTGTTTTAGGGTATTAAATATTCCTACAAAGAATGCTGTCGACTGGTTTTTCGTGGCGCCTGGTGATGCCGTTTTGTTTTGTTTGCCCTCTACTTATCTCAATATTTATTTCGTCTTTGTTATTTTTACCTTTACCAATTTCTGTGAGTGCTTTTCAACCTATATATGCAGCCCTGTATGATGATAATGTACGAAAAGGGTTTAGGAAATGCTGCTTTTACGATTCAATCCCGACCGGTAGTAAAATGAGAGGCTAAAATCTTCTCAATGGTTTGGTGAGCAAAACCTTTTCGGACGTGACAACATCAAACGATTTCCTTGCGATGGCATTCTTTTTATGCCACCCGCGAACAGAAAATAGTTTTATTTCACACCTCGAGCAACGGTACACGACACTGTGGCCCAGTGAGCAAAAGAAGGCCCAACCAAAAACGGCAACTCCCCGTTTATGCTTCCTACGCATGTACGAAGCATAAATTTAACCGAATTTCTTATGACTCTCGTACCCAACGGATTGCGACGAACGGTTGTATGCCCCTTGAACCAACCGTATCGCACGCAGGTTCGATCGATGCACGGCACTATCTCAAACGTTACCGCGTTTCCATTCAATTGCGGAAGATTTCGAAGCGATTCTAAAACGTTTGGATAATTTAAACGCCATCGCAAGGGAACCGGTATACCTGTGGAAGGGGGAAACAAAACGTCAATAAAGAGTTGACTATGGTGTACGGAGGAGTAAGACAAATTATACGCACATACACATGTATGGCAAGCGTTCACAACTAATGAGAATGTGTGGAAGGGGACCGGCTTGCGTATGATGACATCATCGGAAAGGGTCGTACAAAAATCTAACCTAACCAGGCTGGAAGAGCCGAGCTTTTAACGCACATTCCCAGTGCGTGCCAGCTGCTCATCGGAATGATGTGTTGTGGGTTGCGTATGGTTATACCTCTCCCAGTCACACGTACCGGTCGTACCCAGATGCGTCTGCGAACGTAAACAAACTGTTTGTCTGTGCGTTTGCTGGTGCGGGCATTCTTTCCGAACGGTTCCGGACTCTGTCATGTCGGCGTTTGGCTGCATGCTGTCTGCAGAAAGGGCGGCAAATATTACGCTCGAGTTTCATGCTCTCTTTCACTGTTTCTCGTTTATTATTATTTTACGACCGAAAGAGAGCGACCGAAGTGTAAAAAGCATATGAATGAGTTTTTGGATTGCATAAAATTGTTTTTTTTTTCAGTCCAAACTATTGATAATTATTGTGTTATATGTTAGATCGTACCAGCTGTGAACGACTTTGGAAGAAGCAACGTATCAACAAAGTATAGCAGGCCATCAAACGTTTAACTGGAAAATATAATGCACCTTTAATGTGCAAACGACTGCTTAAAGAGTGCTGTATCGTTTCTCCAGAAATAACCGATTCTTCTTGGAAAGAGATGAAAGGAATAGGGATTGATAAATTGATTACAAATAATTGTATCTTCCAGCCATTTGATCACATCACATCGCATTATTCCTCTGCTCGATGACTTACACAGCTGTGTCTTATTAACAACAGCTGTTTACGGAACTCATTCATGAAGTTACGAACCGTTCGCGAAACCACAAACCCACACCAACACATAGCTCCATTCTGGCATAAGAAAACGGCCGCAAGACCGTGAACGGTGGGCAACAATTCATTAATTAGCTTATGCCTTGCCCGAAATGCGATGTGTGGGTTTCTGCGGTCGGAATAGAGTAGGGCACAACTGAGCACATCGCGCTGCTGACGACTGGCAGCACTGCTCAGGAAGTTGTATGACCTTTTTGGCGTCTCAAATGAATGTAGCGCGTGCCTGCCGTCCGTCCAGTCCACGGTTCCGGTCGAGCAAGAAGATGTCGGGTTTTATTGGTGATTTAATTGACTTAGTGTGGCGGTTGTTGTGCCAGCTGCGACCGATGAAAAGATGAACTGATGATGATGCGCAATGTTTTTTGGCATTGTTTGGATGCCGGATCCACTGGTCGGATCTTGCACGACAACGAACCGTTTGTGTCGTCATTCATTGAGATTGGAAAAGAAGTTTTGCTGTATCGTTTTTCTTTTTTGTTGCTACAGACGGCTACAAAAAGGCCACGACGGCCACATGCACGACATGGATTACATCATTCTTACGCATTGGTACCATCTCAGAAACACACCCCAGGGCAAAATAGTTCAACCCACGTTCAAGAATGTATCTGCAGAACGGTGGTGTACGAAGTAGACAGTAAACAGATTGACCGACTACGCTCTGGTAGTTCCAGCATCTTTGCCCAAGCGTCTTGTGCTCTTTATGATTGTTTACTTTGCTCCCCATGTTTCCAGACGGTCATAAATACGTTGCAATAAGCTCAAGTGGTTTTCGGTGTGCCAAGGATCTGCTCATCTTCGATCGCTTCAATAGTATTGGATGTAGAAACGGGTGCGTAGCAACACATGGGACGTTCGTCTGGTAAGGGAGATCAATTAACTTCTTAGCTGCGGAAATCACCGGAAAAGTGGATACTCGATCAGTTGTACACTAGCGGAACGTTTGGTCGGGAATTTATTGCAACCCCGAATGATGGATGGTTTTTTTATGATTGAACGACTCGGATAAGCTTAAGATAGCTTAAGACAAAATTTGCTCAGATAGTAAATTTGAAGGTAAATAGTACATTTTTTCAATGAAACATTCTGTTTAAAATCGGCAAACAATCTGGCCTCAGTTCGGTTCGGTTTGTCAGGTAGTGAGTCATCAAGACTTCATTTCATTATGTGTCACAGGCGCCAAGTTTTGCTCTAATTACTACAACTAATTCGATTATCATCCGACCGCCAAATTGTCTTTGACTCTTTTCGTAGTCAATCTCTAGAAAGAAAACAAATCAGAAAGCGGGTTTGTATAAACACAGGCCTACTTAACGTTTAAACCATTTTGTTTTAAGACTAAGGGTGTTCCATACACTTGGTAAAAAACCGCCTAATATGTTTACAGCAGTAAATTTGTGTTTAATATTTACCTTTTTTTCTTTCTCTTGCAGGTAATTCACCATTTTCAACAAAATTGAAGAGGACTTGGGATGTGAAATCCACACACAGGTACAATCCACTTTCGTTGAACAAGTATAAGGCATGCTATTAAACATTAGATAGACGAAAGCAGCAGCGACAATCTATTTATGCAAAGCACAATCCTACTAGCAGTGATTGTAAATTTGATAAAATCATCGAATCGTAGGCCTTCGCTAGGTTGCTTTTGATTCCGTACGTCACAATAGGTCGCTTACATGAATTACAACATGTGATAATACCAACGATTCGTGTCACACTAAACCGATACATAGAGGTGCTCCGGGGATTGAGGAACGAGCAAAGCCTCTGCTCGCATGTGGCTACTAAGACGTAAGGCATTCGTTAGAGCCACAAATCTGAGCCAACCGGGAAAGGATTGCCACACATCTAGCGGCACTACCTCACGCGCATACTAATGCCTTTTCACGTGGTTGTAAATTAACGCGGCAATGAATTGATTAGACAGTGTCGAGATTAATGCCGTCGGTGCGTTCATTCGTTACGCTGCCAGGAAGCCGTTGATCTGTCGCGGTTGTGAGAAGTGATATGTAAGCTTATGCTAAGTGACTTTGCTCTTTCAGACGATACGCGGCATGGGTTTACCGTCCCCATTGATTATGATGTCGCTTAGCAAAGCACTTGCCGGCATTTATTCAAATGTATTTCTATCCGTTCATCTCCACAATGGCGCACAGTCAAATACTGCACAGGTGAAGTGACTTTGTTATTGTTTGTTATTATTTCAAGGGCTGTTTGCTGTAGCGTAACTATTAGTAGCTTATCTTGGAACCGGATTTTGCGTTGGTTTGTTGATGAGTTGATGGACGGATGAATACATGTAATTCTCTGTTCGGCTGCATAATGTGATTGTTTCACGGCTAAGCCCTCTTTGCATGCTCAAACCGGTCGTGATTTGCGGTTCTTTATCAATCAACTTACCTTTGCATTGCGACCTGCTGTGCAGTGCCTATCAAGGAACACTCAACTACAGCTAATGCCACTTGATCTTTGACGATAAAAACACACACAATTGCCGTCAATGCATTGTGGAAGTACTTCTCCAGATATCGATGGCAATTAGTGCCTTCGAGTGGAATCGGGTATCCACTCAGGGACTTCGACTCAGAAAATGTTTCAATATGTTTATGCACCACCCATCATCTTCATCATCTACACCATACCGACTGACAACGGTGCTTTGTGCTGCACTTCAGAAAGGACGGTCCCCTTATACGTCATATGTTTTCTTTCTTTTATAGCACTCCACTCTGACCCTCTCAATGTAAAGTGTTCCTTTTCTCTCTCGATTTGTTGCATTAACCTGCTGGTTACACTGCTGGCGAGTGGTCTCGACAATGTCGTTTGGTTTTGCGAATTCGTTCCTGCTGCACCACCGTGATCGCTGTACCCGTCCGTGGTTTCCGTTCCTCTACACTTGACTTACACAACCCCTTTGGCCTTTCCCTATCTCGGTTCACAAAACCGAAAGGCGATCAAATCTTCCATATGGCTCGGGGAACGACTCTGAATGAAAGCGCTCTTGCCTAACATAAAAGGTTTTTCATTTCCACCGAGTGTTGCTTCAAACAGTGGCGTTTCTGTGGAATGAAACCGGAGAATGTCAGCAACAATCAATGAGTCAGCAAAAGCACCAAGGATGGAATGGCGGAAACCCTTCAAGCCTGGAGAGCAAGCTGGCGTGCACACGGTGTGTCTGTGCCGATGAGCCTGTTTCCCCCCAGTTACCATCGCGTGACTCAGCTGACAATTGCCATTTCTATTGTTTTGCTACATCCCTCTGGATTTCGCTGATCCTGACGCCCTTTCCTATTCATCTCTTTTGCTCGTTTGGTACGTATTTGTTTTTCCAAGCACTATGCACAAGCACTGTAAGCACTATGGCAAAGATCCGAAATGAGGAAAATGATAAACAACAATAAGGAAGGACACGACTTGGGCGCACACACACACACACACACACACACACACACACGGGTGCGTCAAGTTTGCAACATATTTATCCACTCACAGAAAATGCTGTGTGTGGTAAAGCATGTTTTATGGTGGTGGTGGTGGTGGTTGTTGTTGTTGTTGTTGTTGTTGTTGTTAGCTTGTACCACCTAAAACACTTTTCTGCTGGACGCGACGCTCACGACGCGTGCGAGGGTTTATACCGCTTTGCAGCTTCAGTCAAAAGCTTAAGCTTTTTATCGAGTTTTATGTTTACTTCCCGCCTCCATCACCGACCGCACGTTCCCGGCTCGTCCTATTCTTTACAGATAAAACCATTGAACGGAGGCTCACCAACACGGCAGTAATGGGTATGGCTGGGGTACGGCCGTGTATGCTAAGGAGACGGGTCGACGGTGGGAAGTTATGTGTTTCATTGAAGGCCTTGCCTTACGCAAGGAGGAGTTTCTTCCTCTTCCTTTAACAGTTATGCACTTGTGTGCCGGTGCATACAAAAGGCGTCCGTTTTGCCGTCACCAAGCACGTTTGGTTGCAATATGTTTCCTCCCTTGTGCTCATCAACGACCATGCTCCAACAATGCAAAGAGGATGAGCTGAATGGAAACCAACGAAATGAAAAATGGTACACCTCGATTCTTGTTCCGTGTGGCTTTTTTACTGCTTACTTTTCTGTCGTCATCCTGCAAAACTGGTTATGTTTCCTTCTCTTGCACGACGCTATACATGTGCTGGTGATGTATTTTTATTCCTCAGTTTCTGGTTCCGAGGCAACAGCACAAACTTCCGTATAATTTTTGTCAGATATGTTGTTTGTTGTCATTTTTCCTCCTCGCTGCTTGTAGGATACTTGGCCAGGGCGGATAGCATATTTGCTAACATTGAAAACATGCGACACAATGAAGCAAAACAAGTACGCTTTTGCAATGGCAGAAATACTCATTGAGCGGATGATTTTGTCCATTAAGCGTTTCAACTGCTGCTCTAGTGGGGGCAACTTTACACTCTTAAGTTGTTTTATTTTTTTTTACTTCAAATATACATTTTCGTTGAACAACAAAACTGTTTCAATTAGCATTCCAGCACGAGGACCGCAACAATAGTGGGACTCAGATTTACCCGGATGTTACAAAGGAAGGAGTGGAAATGTGTACTGTGCAATTAATTTTACCATACAGGAAGGATCTAGATTAGCGTGCAAATGTAAATTGGAATGGTGTCGTAAATTTACTCCCATACGGAAAAGCATTGCACATGTGGTATCATTAAAATATATTGCAATGAAGATACGAATATTTCCCGAGGCAATGTTCTTAGTGCAAGGGTTCGTAACCCTCTAATGAAAATGAAGATTATACATATCTAGGTGTTCGTTTAATAAATGTGCTCTTAAAAATACAACAAAATATCTCCCATTTCAATCCAATCAACGTGTTCTTTTTCACCTCTACTTCTTTTAGCATTATTAACGCGCCTGCCATTCATTATGAATATTGTATTGGTATCGTGTATATCCCGTTCACACGGCGCTTACCAGAACTCCAAAAGACATTCCACGTGTTTGTGCTTATTCCTCCTGCCCTTCCACCAGGTAGTAGATTTCCTCCATGTCTTGGAGGATTTTTCGTCAGCTTATATGTTTTATTTGAACATTCCGCACACGTGTTGGGATTGGGAAGAGGATGGGGTAGAGGGAAGAGGGATTGGGAAGAGGAAGAGCCTATCATATGCTTCAAATAGAAACATGAAATATCCATCCAGCGCATCGACTATGAGGAGATGATGACCGTCAGGATAAGATAGCACTGCTGGTTGTGCAACAGTACACATTCAGTGGGAAATGGTACCGTTGCGAGATTGTTATTCATTTTCCATTGCATGGTTGATGTCTGTTGACGCTCGCACTCGAACATCAACGCTGTAGCAAAATGGACACTTTGTGTGTATGTGTGTGGGTGTACAACTTGAACTGACTTATCTGGAGCAACGGCACAGATAAACTTTTCCAGAGGTCACATGCTACTTGTTTGCTTGTGCTGCCGGCAAGGACATCATCAGCAAACAATGAATGGAGCTGCCATACCACCAGAAGGAAACCAGCATTTGTGCTTTCACTCTACCCTTGGTGGAAGCCACTGGAGCATTAACATAGAGCAAGCAATAGAGTGCAGAAATAAATAACATTTTCCTGATTCCATTTGCGTAATGAAAACGATCGAAAGAATAAATAACGGACGGCATCCGTGGGTCAGGGTAGAAAAAAAGTTCATTTCGCTTAAATATGGCTTCTGGCACATCCGTCCCGAACTGGAAACGAGCTCGCTAAACATAAGTCTTCCGTTGCCGTTGATTGATTCTGTCCGCTCGTTATTTCGTTACTTTTAAAACCTAAATCCCGACCCACCTTGCGGGCATTGGAGCAATTCGTTATGAAAAGATCAGTAAAACAAAAAACAAGAAGGTGGGTTTTAGATAATCTATAAGGGATAAAAATAGGTTATGTTATTATTTGCAGGAAATCAGCCACCATGTTGATTATTTTCCTAGAATTTGCAAACTTTTTTGTTCAAGTGCATTTTGCGCTTTTGTTTTGCTCTGTACTAATGAGAAGTGAATTAACAGAACACACAACATTTATAGGAAAGTCAAACATATATGTAAGTTTTTTTAAAGGAAGCTTTTTAAATCGTTTTAAGCATTGGCGGTTTGGCATAATATGTTTTTCATTTGAATCAAATAGTACAATATAAGTTAATGGACTTTATATTTGAATTAATCCCACAGGCACACATTTAATACAAATACGACTGCTGTAAAACTGCTGAAATGGTGCATGGTAACCATAATGAGTTATATTTAATCTGCACATGGATGTAATTTGTTTGTATGGTTAGAAGCAATTTTCAACGTAGATCCGGAACATGCTATCGTTCTTTGTTTCACCACTCAAAGACATGGAAAAATAACTAATCTACAATGGAGGCGCCTGGTGGATAGTGGAGGCGCCTGGTGGATGGTGGATACGCTGGGTTGATGGTAACAGTGAAGAGTGTGCTATAATTCGCTCCACCCGGTACCCCACATGTCGTGCTCTGTGTGCTGATGCTGTTCCTACTGTACTAATGCTTTAAATTCTACTAATAACCATGCCAAGACAATGATCATTCGTCATGGGAAACGTGGCAGCAACCGCTACAACCCGTTGCATTATGGTTATCTCCCTTTTAATGGATTTAGAAAACAAATCACCATCCTTCACCCTTAAACTCCTCTTGGCAAGCAGCCTTGTAACTGTCTCGGTGTCTAATGAACAGGATCGCAAGCGTGTCATTTGTTACGACGCGAGCATCCTTCGTTGGGCATCTGTCTCCCACCTCTGCTCAGCTCGTTGCATTGTGGCGAATATTAGCAGCGCAGCGTTCCGGCACAGTCACTATGGAGCCGGGCTATTATGCAGTATTTGGAATGTAAGCTCTCAGCTCCATGCAGTTACTAGATACTGCTTTTCATCGCCACACCTTCCAAACACACCGACGGTCCAAATGCATTGGCGTTGGCGCACGCGAAACACCACATGATGCTTTGTACCCGTTTAGCGCTCTTTCTTCACAGCGAATGCTGCAGTTTCGTATGCAAACAGACGTAGCAGTGTAGCACACTTGTACGAACGGAAGCAGACTCATCCGGCCCCTTCCTGCCCTTCTTTGCGCATGGTGTAGAATGAGTTGTTGAATTCATTTTTGACAGAACGACTGAACGTAATTAAACTTGTTGTTTGCTCTTAGCAGTCGACCCCGTAGGGACCTTAATGCAGCAGCATTTTGCTGCACCACCATAAGAAAACTTATTGTGAGCAAGATATTTCCACCCATTACAGAGTTTGGTGGTGAAGGAAAGTAGGATGTGGGATATGGGGAGAATCGGACTCGCGGCCAAGTCATGTTGCAAGCCCAACTATGTCAGTATGAGCGAGTACGGTTCTTCGAGCCACGTTCACACAGCTGTGTATGTATATTTCATGTCCTTAATGTCTTTCTAGTACCGACCAAGTGTTTGCGACCCAGCATAACGACAATGTCTCATGTAGATCCTGTTCATTCGTTCTGTGGCTGTTTGCCTAACCATTCACGGGATCGTTTGCAGCGGAAAGGCAAATGTCTTCTTCCGAGCTGGTTACCTCAAGATGCCGCTACTGATCGACAGGCGACCCTCTTGGTCCAGTTACTTCACTCCTGCACCCTGTTCATCTTACACGCCTTCATCCGCGTTTTCTTTTCACGTGCATATTTTATGGTGTGCTTGTCGTTCGTTGCACTGCAAAATCGGGAACAACTTCCGCTGCATTCAGTCACCCGCTCGGTATGGTTCCCGTGGGCGAAATCTGGTTCGGTACAGAAACTTAATCCTTCCCAGTCAGGCCTCTCGATTCCATTTTGGCTCTGGCTCTAAATCGAAGCAATTTAGACTGCTCCGAACTGGAAGAAGTTTTACCCTACCAGCTCGACGACTAAATTGTGTCGGGTTTCTTAAGTTTTGCGGGATGCAAGATGATTGACTAGATAGTTGCATGCGAATCATTGATTCCTGGTCGCTTTGCAAACTTTGCCCATTCCACTTTGACTACTCGAGCGGAAGTACTCCCTGGAAGCCGGAGAGGAAACCGATGAATGAAGACAGCTCCATTATTCATGGAATAGTCGGAAACTTTAAAGCACGTTTAACCTCATCTTAATGGCGGCCATTATTACTACTTCACTCTCATTCTCTCTGTGTGCTGCTGTAGTTGCAGTGGCTTCTGCTGGCATACACTAATATTGAACATTTGCACGGAACGGGTATAAAGTTTAACCCCCCATTGCGATTACAATTGCATGAGGTCTTGGGGTCTGGTTGGTTTGCAAATTATTTATTCCAATACCGTGGCGAACAGGAAAGTAGTTGCACCGGCACAGGAGCGGCAAATTTTATTCTAAATTTGGTTGCCGTATCGATCGGCTGTCCTAAAGCACGATGCCTGTGCCAAGTATCGCCATGCCTAGCCTCTAATTCCTTCAAAGAACCCGCCCAACTGCAGACGGAACCTTTTTTATGACAATTTCGCTTCGCTTCCGTGAAAGTTCTAATTGAATTTTGGCTCCAATTATTCAACCAGGAGTAGAACATCGTCCGTTTTGTAGTGGAGTCTGTCAGCATACGACGCTGCTTTTCGTGTGTATATTGACTTTCGCGTAATGGCATGCAAATCCGATTTCATACCGGGCGGCGTACCTCTCGCGTTAGTGGAGCAGCAAATAGATTGCTCATTAATTCGTGGAATATGAAGTAATTTCCATCGATGCTTGCCTGCGTTTGCTGGAGCTACTGCCTTGAATAAACAGGGGTTTTTCCATCAGCTCAACCCACTCGGTGTTGGTAGATGCGGTTTTCGATCAAGACTTTCTTCTATTCTAAGCAGCCCATTTAACCGACTGGTTTGTTTTATTAGCACGCATTTGTTAGATTACCAATCTCTGATCACGCTACTGCCACTCGTCATACGGAGGTAAATTAAGTTTCCCAAACGTGGTTCTGCCTTACGCTAGACTGCTGTTGGTTGGCGTGTCGAACCATAAATATCGTTTTATTGCATCGTTGAATGATGTGACTGATTCTTCTGTGGCCAACGAGCACGCATGGTTGACCAAATGAAATAGGACGGGAATGTCCGAGTAGCGAAGATATTAACAAAATAATTTGCACATTTCATTCAACGACACACATTGCTCAAACATTTTTGCTCAGTGTTCCTTTTCTTCCTCTCTTAACTCAATGATCGATAGTCTTTCTTGCTCAGAACGGAACGGAAGGTTTGCTATTGTTTTGTCTTCTTTCTCGCCTACACACAAACACATTGTTACTCAACTCCTTGCAGCAAAATTCTGCTTACGATTCCCTTCCTTTTGGTCCGATGTCATTGCCGGCAACGCGTCCTGAATAAATATGATCTGGAAAAAAACTCCAGCTGTGTTTATCTTTGTGATCGGCATCACACTTTCACTCGAGATCTTTTTCGGAGCATTGGATAAACTCTTTTCCTCCATCTAACGATTTTCGAAATCGCTGCTTCATCCCTGTGTTGTCTGCCGTCGACGTTCTCTTATTTCGACAGCAGCATTTCACAATTTTATTCTGGCAACGTACGCGCATGAAACGGAAAACCCAAAATCGACACCGATGCTCGTTTCTATTATTTATCTTTCTGCCCTCGTAAGCGACTCACCAAGAAAAGCAGTAGAAATGTTTTTTTTTCTCTCTTCTAGTCATATGTTTGCTTTTGCGTGTGCTGTTCACTCTCTGCAAGATTTGCTTCATAAACAACATGCTCATTTCACGTGGAATCGCTCCTGATTGTGGCAATGAGCAGCGCTGAAAGTCCTCGGAATTTTGTTTCACTTGAATTGGATAAACCCCACTTAACTAATTTAAAGGCATTTCTTTGTTACGTTTCCTTTTTGGGGCGTTAACAGTGCCTACAAAATTGTGAGCAAATGAAAATAAAATGTTCTAGCCATCCAGATTCTTCTTCAAACAAACTTGTTTTTTAACATAACAGAAAATGAATCGTATTCCTTGCATCCATTGAATGTTGTAGCGAAAAGCGGCATATTCTCGAGTGCGACCATGTTCAAATATCGTTCCATAGGTATGCTATCGGGAAGGTGCCGCACTTGAAAGAGTAAAACAGGAAACCACCTTCCTTTCGAATGTGTCGAACCGAAACGGAGAGTGCAAACAGGAACAACTAAAAATCTGCAACCTACGTAAAATACCTGCTAAGCTGTTTTTCAATCGAAACGACGCAGCAGCAGCTTTCCATTCTGTCGTTGGTTTATTTTGTTTTCAAACAGTTTTGTTTGTTTGCCCACCTCCAGACCCTTTCCGGCACTTCCAAAAAGGCTGGAAGCTTTCCCCGCATTCGGTATTGATGTGTAAAAATATATTCCGCTCTGTACCTTTCCTTCTTAAGAAAAAAAAAACGCTTGTGTTCTCTCTATCACCTTAGATTCCGGGAATGCGCGTTGCCAAAGGGTTTCTGTGTGCTACTGCTGCTGGCACTGCACATGACATTTATTGACGACTCGAGCGTATTATTTTTATCTCGATTTTTCATTCACCTCGACACTCCACAGCTCGAGCCTTTTATGCCTCGACCCTATGTACGTGGGTTTATGATGTCTGGTATGACTGGCATGTCTGCCGAAGATCAAAATCTGCGAATCGTTACCGTGCCGGCCAGGACTATCAAAAGGTAAAATAAACGACCGATCTGCTGCATTTGTGATACATAAAACAACCGACTACATCATGTGTGCGTATGCTTGTGAATGAGAAGTGAAATCAAACAGAGTTTCAGTTGCTCGGTTACTAAGCACAACGAGATGCGATCTGTGTTCTGACTAACGATCTGGTATATTTTCTCTTTCCTTTTCGCCACTCACTGCGATGACTCCTAGGAGGAGCATTTTTTTTAATTTTACACTCTTAATCTATGTAATACAGTCCTCGTAACAGGTATAATGATATAAGCGTCCTGAACGAAAAGAGTTTTTTTTTAATTAATTTTGCTCAAACTTATGCACGAGCCAGACCACCGATGACATGATCGCGTTGAAACACTTTCGCAGTAATTACGCAATACCGGATAAAAAGTCACCAACTCCACCATTCGTTGACAGTCTGTAAACAGCTACAGTTTGTTGAACCGTCAAGAGACAGAAGGCGGGTGAAGTACAAGTACTAATACTAGTACAAGACCGGACTACCCAAAAGGAAGAAGCCAATCCGTATGCGGGGAATGTAAAAGTTTTCTAATCAAATTAAAACGTCACAGACAATCGTTCTGTAAAGTTTACGGCAAGTCAAAATGAATTTCTTTAAAGTTGAATAAGCGGCAGAAGCATGCTTGGATTTGCGGACGGATCACAAACTGCCGTGCGAAAAAGAAAGAAAGAAAGCCATTGAGCTTACTTGCAAGTGAAGTATTTGAAGGAAAAAGTTACATCAATATTCCTTCACACAGAGGGTGAAATTTAAATTTCTCGCCAAAGTGCTTTTTTCGCTTGTGACTATCTTTGATGGAAACAAAGATGTGTTTGCAGTATAGCTGTGTACTGGAAGGTATACTCGGGTGGAAAAGTTTATTTCGGCTCATCCTCCACCACTGGTGTATTGTATGTTGCTATTTTCGGGTTGCCAATGTTTATACAAAAAACAGGCATCGTTTAAAATTCATTGTTTCTTTCATTCTACGCTATGAAAGAATTCGCGGAATTAAAAGGTAGCGCAAATCTGGGGAAACCTGAATCTTTCCCAGTGCAGTGTACATGTGCTGCTCTATTGATGTTGTTAATAATGTTCTTACTTTGGCTTTGGAAACGTGGTTTTTCCTTCGTTTACCATTTCCATTGCAATTTATCTAGCAATCGACTGAATCCGCTTTACTGGTGCAATTAAAAAGCTCCTTTCAGTCCGTTACTTTTTCGACCTGTTTTGTTTCGACTTGTTTGTGAAAAGCAAATGCATAAAGCAGTTCCGGCATGAAGGAAAGTGTAAGACGAATCTGGGGCCGGATAGATGGAACATAATTTACGTACAATTCGCGCAATAAAATGTCTTGCAAGGGGAAAAACAGTACCGCCGCGCCAAGATGTTTCCTCGCCTTGTGTCCAGTCAAGCGCGAAATTAATATCTTAAGGACCAGGGAAACAAATAAATGGAAACAATGTGCACGAAAATGAGCGTTTTCCGGCGAAGGCGTTTGGTCGCGGTCAGTTTTGTGGAGGAACTTTCTATCTTGCCTCTTGCTTCATTCCACTTTCAACTCAATTGTTCTATGAAGCATCATCAACAGTGGCATCCCATTAGTGTCATGCAACAACAAAACATGAAAGAAACCGACCCCAATAGGCACTTTCAAAATTGTGTAGCCAAACGATCGTTAGTGCAACTTTTAATTAATCAAAACTAGCTCCGAATTTGTTTATGATAATAAGGTACAGCAAGCAGACGTCCCCTATTCATGCAACCACTCAGCTGGCATGCTGAATGTTTATATTTTTCCGTCTTTCCCAACAATTTTCAGCAAACTTCGAAACATTTCACCATCATCCCGAAAACGGTACCAATTTCGTACACGTCTTACGATTAAATTAAAATGGCAATTTCAACCGTCTCGGTTGGTCAGCCAAAGCAAGGATGTCGTGCTGAGCGGCACGCCATTGCTACAGAAAGAATTTCCAAAAAAGTCAATACCTATTTTGTCACCTGCGCCACATCAAACGGGCCGGGGGGTTTTGACTGATTGTACGACTAATTAGAGTCATTTGTCATGCTGTCTTGCAAGAAAGATGCGAAAGTGTTTCAATGGTTGAAACTTTTCTTTCTTGAAACAGAGAGCTTTTTTCGAGGAGGAAACTAGACGGGGGAGGAACGTTGCGATAAATCAACACATTTCATTTATTGTGCTCCTCTCGCCGTAATCGATGATAATAAATCTCCAACTCGTCCCTTTTTGTTTGAAGTAGTTTTCCACCAATGTGGACGGCGCTTTCACTCAATCGGAACCGTGTTTGGACTTTAAAACGGGTTTGATCATTGTGCAAAACGATGTCTTTCCCTTCCCCGGTACTTGTTGTCGGAAAGAACTTTAAGACAAATGGTTCCAGCATACCTGCAGCCATCCGACCCTTTCCTGTCCGTCGAATAAATTCTTGAACAGCCGGTACCAGCTGCCTGACAACGAAACGGATGTCGTTCATTAAACATTCATTTACAACAAGTACCGGGGAAAATTATGTTTCTCGTCTGTCAATGGTGGTTCTGGTCGGGTGGTGGTCTCTCCCCTTCAGCGTCGTGCTGCACGAGGCCACGATTAATGTACGTTTCTTTCCTCGTCCTTACAAACTTGTTTGCGGGTGCTTCACTTTAACGCCGTTCGTCCTCTGTACTGTAACAACTTTCCCCGCGCACGTGATAACTCGTTTCTTCAAAGGTAAGCAGCAGTAAACGGTTTCAATATCGCGCCTGATTCAAATCACTACGTTCCGCGGCGCAGATGAGGATAATGCTTCCTGAGCCTCCCATCAAGATAATGATAGAACGAATCTTTTCATTCGCCCTTTCCCTTTTTTTAAAGCACCGTACTTTGCTATCTTAATCGATTCTGGGAATTCTGTAAGCCAAAAGCACTCTGCATGTCGTGCAAAAGTGAACGAAAACGAACCAAAACGATTTGGGGGGAGGGGGGGTGGGTTGATCGAAAGAAAGGAATGAATAGATCCTACTGGAGAGCGAAAACGACCGAGTGATAAAGTGAAGTGAACGAAAATTACGCACGTTAGTCATCATCAGCACCCCCGCCCCGGTCGTTGGTGACGGTAAGGGAATTTGTCGTTTTCCCGAGACAACGCCTCTCCTACCGGTTCTCTCGGAGGAATGTCGCTGAAGTACGAAATGGAGGTTTTTCGACGGTTTCATTCTCTGCATTGGTACATGCTTTCGATGATGTCCAAAGGCATGTTGCCGTCTTTTTTTTGTCCTTCCCCTTAGCCTCTCATTCGATCTGTCTCCGCAACATTGTTGGGGTGCGGTCGATTTCAAGCCGAACAACCATAATCGTTATTAGTCCGCCCGTAATCTGACCGAAGGTTTTGCCGTGTAGAGTTTACAGTGCCGCGAGTCCAGCATCTTGGCTACACGCGCTTCTTTGATGAAGTGCCGACCACCCTAGCGATGTAGGAAGGGACACTAACTCAGCAACAGACCCCGAGTAGATGACAACCATTTGTTGTAAGCAGCTTTCGATTTCGCTTATAAGCTCAACTGGCTGTTATTCGGTTCCGGTTTGCTTGCTTTACGTTCGGATAGGAAGTGAAGCAAATAGACCAAATGAACCGAACGGTAAAGTCTTTCATAATCCGACTCGTCATGTGATTGTTGCTTCTTCAATGATTGCAGCAAACGAAATAGAGAGTCTACAGACAATAATTTCTGACAGGCTGTGATTAGAAAGATTGTCTGCTTTAATGCCTTAAAAATAGTTCACTTTCAACAAACGTTATTAGTTGAAAAACAAACACACTTGTGCGAAAACTATGACGAATTGTACGGAAATGCATTCCAGATAGAATAACTTCACGTATTATGAGTGTAGCAGCGTTGGATTTATCCCACCCCGACTGCATGCATCCATTCACATCACATTAACTGGAACGAGTGCAGATGGAAAACTTTCCGTGACGAACTGTTTTGTGCATTGGTGGTGTAAATGCGGAAGCCCTGCAGTACCGCGCCCATCATATCTAGGTTTGTATCGTGCGTTGGATATCTGTGAGAGATGGTTCCCTATCTGCACAAATCATCACCGGACGCTGACAGGTCCTTGTAACCCGGGAAACACTATCACACACCGTCACATTATCTTTTGGCTGGTGAAGTGGCTACAGCTTGAATTTTCCTGAATACAATCCAGCTCGCTGTGTTGAGGCAGGTGCTTCTTGTGCTTTTGCAGAAACGCTGCTACGGTAATTAATTCCACTCGCATCAGTGCGGATTCTGTAACATTGCTGCATCGTGCAAGTGTAGCCAGAATATCTGATCCCATTAAGCTCGAGGTTCAACTTAAAATAGTGCAAATGTTGTTTACAAAATGCTGCTGGCACATAGCTGACAAAAACGACCAAGCGTCTCCATTCCATAAACATGTATGCAAGCTTCTGTTTCGAAACCAGTGTCCAGTGTCATTTGCACAATTCCCTCGAAAACAAAACAAAAATCTTTGCTGTTTTTAAAACACAGACAGGCTTATCAGAGCAAAAAGTTCACATCTTTTGTACGGTCTATTTGTGTAGTAATGGTACCATCAGCGAAAGCGATGTTACATTAACTTTTTGTTTAAAAAGAAGGGCAGGGTATTAAACTCGACGTACAAAAAGAGCGATTATGCCGGCGAAGGAGAACGAACTCTCCAAGCCCGTCGTCAAACGTAATCAATCACATCGGGTTCGGTGGCTAATGAGAATTTCATTAGGCAGCGGTCTTACGGATGGACCCCCGGATCCTTGTGCAGCGAAGCAGAAGAAATTGATCAACTTTTACCTTCTTTTAATTACTTTGTCACTTTTCTACGGATCTTCTGCATAACCCGAACCCGTAATGTTTTACGCCCGACTTGCTACGCCCGGGTTTCTTTCAAATGAACTAGCACTCGGTGTCCGGCGGCGGTTCGAAAAGCACCAAACGGTCAGTTGCACAAAGCTCGAGACATGTCCATTTAATTATCCCGTAGTGGGAAAAACTGACAAGGCTGGACCTTTTTTATCTCCCTCCCGGCCTTTCTACGGACTAAGTAAGCTCTGCTTGCCAAGCGGGTGTGTCGGTAGTTTTATGCTTTACTGATCTTTTCTTTTGTGGCGTTCTTGTGGTACCATTACTACTAACGTGTGCGTAAACAAAACTCTACACGAAACAGGTAAAAATAAAAACTGTCTCTCCCCTACAAGGGATCGTCCAGCAAGATACATTCTCCCGGAATGACCTAGAAACGCCAGAAAATGGGGTTGCCGTATCGGAAAGCTGACTGGTGCAGAAAATCTTCCCAACCAACCCCAAACAAAAGTGTTCAAGAAGCAAAAAAAAAACAAAACAACATTTCCCTCGAAGCTATGCTAGGGCGTATTGTCTTGACGTGGTATCATAAAAAAAACCCTCAAACCGTCGGAATCGTCAAAGGTACTTAAGGGGTTGAAGAGATAATTTAAATTTAGCTAACAGATTTTAATTATTCGCTCAATCTTCAGCTTCCACTCCGACGCGAAATGCATTCCCTTCCTTTTTTTTAAGTGAAGCTGCTAAAACAAAACAAACCCCTTGGTGTTTCCACCGAAATGCTTAATGCCACCTTTCTGCGTTTTTAAGAAGTTTGCTCTTTCACGGTCAACCACCGTGTCGGCGAGACGACGGAGCATTGTTTGTGCCAAACGGCTTTCTGTTGACAAGGTGGCATTGCCGTAATTAGATACCGCACTTTTCGGTCGTAGAATGAAGCATTTGTCCTAATTTTTTTGTTTTGCTTTCCATACTACCCTCCAGGATTGTATTATCCTTTTCGCACATACAGACATGCACCATTCCGCGGGCTCAAAAAGGATCAAAAACTTTTATTGAAACACCGAGGGTGAAAAGTAAACGTGAAAATACTAAAACAAACAAAAAAAAAACACTCATCCGCCCGGACCCTGTCTATTGTGCTGTCCGGGTTTTGGGTTTATTTTTTGTTATTATCATTTTTACCACTGACCAACCACCGAGGCCCACATCAACCCCCTGCAGCGAAACACTATTTTGTGTTTCCTTTTACTAGTCCTGCTCCCGCGGTGAGTGGTACCATTTTGTATAATTATACGTAAATGGTAATGAGCAGAAGATGTCAACATACAAAAACGTTCCACCACGGGTACGGCACATTGCCGGCTGACGGGTAGGTTTTGTGTTTTTTCTTTTGCACACTCGCCCATCAGCGCTAGCCGAGCACTGGTTGGCCACCGCTTCATACAGCGGCTTTGCGGCTTTGCTTGTTTTGTCATGTAAATAATGGAATTCATTTCCAGGGGAACAAAAGTGTCCTTAATGTGCCTTGATTATCCTTGCCGGGAATGGCACCGACAGAATATGAAATATATAACAATGTTTCATAAAAAGTAAGATATTTTATGCTGCATACTCCAGACCATTTTCTAAACTACACCATGATTGAATGCTGCAACGTTCAATCGTTCTCGCTTTGTTGATGTCTCGGCTACACCTCAAACTATAAACCACATTAGACCAGTCTTGTATTACCTTTTTGATGCAACATGATACCTGTTGCTTTGGCGATAGCACTACTGGAATTGCGCATCAGTTCCATTCCAGTAACAATTTCGTCACCTTTCGCCCGTACCGGAAATACTCTCACGAACGACACACGCACGACAGCGTACGGGTGGGACAGTGCAGCACATGAAATTGATATTAGTTACGCTTGCCTGGCGAACATCAATAGCCACGAACCTGGTCTCACACGGTAGGTTTCGCGTTGTTTGTCTATCCGTCCCCCAAACGGCCCCTCCAACAACAATCACCCATCGCCCCCAACAGCTCGAATCTAACTGACCGCAACCGCTTTTAGTTTGGAATAATGATAGGCTCGGTAATTTAATGAGTATTGATTTCCACTTAATCATCTGAAGCGTGGTCGTGTATCGCATTTTCTGCAGCACAAGAACGACCGGTCTTTATTTCTCGTTTATGCGTGTGTCTATGCGCTTTTACTTGCTGCATCGTTTTTGTGACAACTGAGAGAGAGAGAGATCTAGTAAAATGATCTAGTAAATTATACGCAAATACGCCCAAACAAACTGTATACAAAGTGCAAGTGCATCAGTCAGTATCTTTAACAACTGTTTACTCAGTTTCGCACGCCTCGAAACCGGACGGAGGCGCTACATTAACGTCAGCAAATAGAACACAAGCAAACAGCAAAACTAGAAGCGAGGCATTCATTATCGGTCGTGATTATGGACTGTTTTGGACGCTCGGCCGAGGACGTGGGCCACGTCAGAGTGCCCGGGGAGTAAAAATGATGAACGATCGGGCACATTACTCAAACATGGCTTGCGATTTAGCGGTTTAGTTTAGTACTGCTGGTAGCACTAATTTATGCCAACCAGTTGTCCCCGCTGCACCGGAGCAATGTTGCACAGCTGAGACCCTAGCTGGAGTTTCGGGTTGATTCAGTTTTGTTTTCTCTTGCCCTCGCTTGCCAGCACACACTTATTAATGCAAATACGGCCACCGGAGACTCTCCGCCCCGTTTTCATTCATATACATATTTAAGCGATTTTGAGCTACAGGTCTTGAATTATTGCTTTCAAAGGCGAAATTTATCAGTCGCAGCAAATGAAATAAACTGTTATCCGCGTTCCACCGCCAGATGGGACATTGGCAAGCATTAAATAAACGTGAGCGCATGGGATTTGATATGAATTATAGAGTGTATGCAAACCCCGTGCAGGTATAGATTACAGGGGACCGGCAGTTTGATCATTAATTATTCCTTCAATCGAATTACTTGCTTCAAACGCAAATGAATAATATTTGTTTTGAAATTTTGCAAACAAACGTTTCCTGTATTCCTGCCATCCATCCCTTTTTGTGACATGCAGGCATGTGCATGCAGGCTGCCACCAAGCGTGACTGGATCGGCGTTTTTGCCTGCTGAATGTTATCTATCGATGGTAAAGCATTAATTCGTCTCCCTGTTTCCGGCTAAATCTCGTTTTCAACAAACTACCTAGCGCGTGTTTGTGTGTGCATGCTGAATAAATAAATGGTTGTTGAAATGGAAACAAACAAGAAAAAAAAAAACTACGATCCTTCAACAACCCATCCACGGATAGCTTTATTGTGCGAAAATAGTATCAAAAGCTGGACACTTGACCACCAACATCCGTGCACACAGTCACCAGGATTTGCAAAGCAGAACCCTGCTGGACACTTGCCAATGCTTCAATTAATAATGGATTGCTTTCGTGCAGGGCTCAGCCTGTCGAAGCACGGTGAGCCTACATGCGATTTGGGCTATCACGACGCCATTCCCTGCCGGATATCCGATGAGTCGTGCGCTTCGGCTGTATCGTCCCTCAGTTTACACCTCGTTGGCTTAAGCGCTTATCTATCATTGGTGCCGTTGCAGTCGTTACGAAGAAAGCGAGAGAGAGAAAGCAAAGAGAGTAAACTTTGGTGAACATTCTCTTGATGTGAAGCCAATACATGTGCATTGAAAAGCGGGGGAAATATCCCGTTGGATTCCACAGAGATCCACATGTGTCAATGTTTCCTGCACGAACTTATCCATTTGTCGGTGTTGTGCATTGGTTTCGATTTGATTTAATCGATCCGTTGAATAATAAATGGGGAATTAACTTCCCTCTTTTCCCTTTCCCTCTCCCCCTTTCCATTGCGTTATCTATGCCTCCCTGGACGGGTGCGGTTGAGTGGTAAATATTGGAAAGCGATCATTTCCTGCAGCCTAAGTGCTTGTAATTCCAACACGCATAATGTAACGCACTGTTACTCTGGACAAAGGATTCACATCCACAAACCACGTCCTATCCCCACACTGAATGACTAATCCACCAGGTGGGGTAGGATGATGTAGACGACGCTGGTGATGTCCCTTTTTTCTTTGCTCTCCGTTGGTGGTGTTGCAATCATCATATAATCCTGGTACGGTGTAAATGGCCCAGGGATTTGCTGCTACCTTTTCTGCCAAATCCCTTACCGAACCATTTGACGCCAGGCAAAGGGACGAGATAAAAATTACATCCGATCCCATTCTTCGGCACTGAGCTTTCGAGTACCGAGCAAAATCTTAACGGAAGCAAAGTAGTGCGTGCGTGAGTACATGCGAGAGGGACAGGATGAGGCAAAAGCCGAAAATCCTATCGACCCTACCCTATAGTACCTTAGTGTGGTGGCACTTGCTGCCTACCTGTCCACTTTCCGGCTTACATTTGCAACCATTCAGAAAAAGAGGAATATTAAATTTTAATTTGAGGTTATAATAAAAGCAGCTGTGTTGAGTCAACTATCCAGTGTCATAAGAGTTTCGAAAATTATACAATCCAACCATCGAATTGCCATTTTTTTTTTCCTCCACCATGCCCAATCAAGAACGTTAATGATTACAACAATTTTAATACGGGCATGAACCAGAAAAAAAACTCTCTCTTAAATTTAACAACAACTCCTAATCCTTGGCTACATTGAGATCAGGATATTAAATTTAAAAAAACCTTACAGTTTGACCTGGTCAGCGGGAGTCTGCTTTCATAAAAGTAATTGGATGCAAATTTGTTCTCCAATTTATGACCTCGGGTGTTATATTTTACGATGATGGTTTGTTTGAACGCGATATTTGCAGCGTTGTAAATTTGAGTTTGTATATAAAAATGAACCAAAAAAAAAAGAGTCGGCACGCTTTTTACGGTCATATTTATACATTCCACAAAAAAACCAAAACCATGTCCATTCATATACACAGTGTTTTGAAAGGGAACCGTCCGACAGCACCTTAAATCTCCTAAACGGGGTCAACGTGTGTGTGCTCTTGTTTAAACAATTGTGGTAGCAGTAATGTGGTTATGAGCAAAACTGGGAACTCTTTTCTCCGAAGAAACCTTACAGCGGCCAGCAACGGGCCTGTCCTGAGCGGGCCCGTTAATTCAAGGAACGAAGCAAAATGGAAAAGATTCTGTCTGTCGCAACTGCGCCACGCTACATTTGAAGTGTAGTGTCAAATTTCTATTTCAGCAGCAAGCAACATGCAGCTTGGTTGTCTGATTGTTAGCGCTCTATAAGCTTAACAACAGATCGTGTACATGTTAATGCAATCACTGCCAATAGGGTAAGCATTTGCTTGGTTTCCTAACGGAGACGGCCCTAAGCCCCAAACTGCACAAATCCAAAAGGGTCAGCACAGCCATGCCCACTCCAGTAAGCTTTCGTACTCGAAAAGGTCAATCGAGGACATTTATTTGGTATTGATTCGTCGTTTTAGAGAATGAGTCCTGCCCAGCAGATTATGCTTTAGGATACGGATCATTTTATAGCAGCACGTTTCACGTGCTCCTTCAAACTCCATCGTCCTGCCCGAGTTGTGTCGACGTGCCCAGACTGTCTAATTTGACCAATCCGTGTTCGGTTGGCTCGTGTCCGGCGCTTTCCACTATACGCAATTGTCATTTAGATGGCTTGTTGAACGTTTAAGATGCGATGCCATGCCCATCATTACGATCTCCCGAACAGTATACACACACTCTCCCTCTCTCCCTCTCTCTCTGTCTGTCTCCAATCAAATAAAACGAGTTGTAAAATAGAAGCAATAATAATACGATTTCAGAAGCCATTGGCACGCTTTCTGTGTTCAATGCGCTCTGCAATGTTTGCTCATTAAGATGGAAAATAATGAAATTTTCTCAAACAATGTGGGTTGAAACTATTGCTGGATGCAGATTGGAATACCTTAATAATCGAACCATCTTACTAATAATGAAGCAACTTAGTGCTTAGTTCTAATGACCGGATGCAAACATTTTCATCACCCACCTAGTCCGGCATAACGAACACCAGTTTTACAAATGAACGCTTGCGAATGATGATACTTGACCCGTAAAATAATTGCCACGAGAGTTTGCTCGCGCTCGAGAAAGCATGAAGCGAAAGAATCATACCACTCAGGGAGGATAAATTGCGTTAAACTGCTTCCCAGTGCATGCAACGTTTACGTCCTCCCCAATCCCGTGGTAGTAATTTACTGTGTAAACAATAGTGCTCATTGCTGTTTGCCACACCTTCCTCCAACCGTGTAGTGAACAGGTGTGGCAGCAGAGATGGCCAGTACCGATTGTGACTATTGGCATCGTGGTCGTTTACTAATTGCTTTGTACACACACACACACACACACACACACACACACACACACACACACACACATGTACAGACCCGCGGTCTCGTAGAGCCATACAGACCCCGGACCGTTTATGTGCTGCTAAATGGCACGATACACGCATAACAGCATAGTACTGTGCAAATACCCCGAATAACCCGGGAGGAGCACGGAACAGTGTCTCGGGACCAACGTCTTCAACGATGCTGCTAAGACAATGTGATCTTAAGGAAATTAAGGATCTTGTTGTGAACCGTTCCCCCAGGAGCTGTTATCTCCCTCACTCACTTTGATCCGGTTGTAAGCTGTTCCGGTTTGGCTTGTCTCTCTTATTGCCACTAAGAAAGCGTTCCTCTGTGGCACTACTTTACGGCACTAGCTGCTGTGTTATCATATCCGATTTTGAATGATGCTGCTCAAGTGGTGGTCTGCTATTAATTACAGATAAAGGCCGACGAAGAACACACAACGATTGTGGAGAATTTGTTTAGAAACAGTGCCACCACTTAACACTTCCATCATGGACAGGTTGTTTGGTAATTACATTTGCATTGTTGGTGTAAACCATGTTGTGTAGACGAAAATTGAAACATATGCATTTTTTTGTTTGCTTCATTATTGAATCGAATCACAATCATTCCGCTACATGAGCTTTGCGATTTGAATTAACAGGCATGTTAAGTAAAATTGTGCATCCGTACGTTTGCACACTTTAATCTTTATCCGTTTGTGCATCATCGAGCACGGCTAGGGAGAAATAAATCACTGTCAGCAACAGACACAAAAACACACAAACACGAATTACCACAAAAAAGGGGCACAAAACAGTGCAACCAGTCACGGTCCGTGCAGGCGAGATGATGGCGGTGTACACTAAATGGAAAATATATAGCCCAAATAAAGCGCAACAATATGAAGGCACTCTTGCACGAGAATGAATTAAACGTACTCAAATAAAGCCAGACACGCGAGGAAAAAACAGTAGCTAAACTAACAGACTTTGCGCGTCACAAGAGGATGATGGAAATGAGTTCAAAAATGCAAAACAATTAGTACTTCAAACACAGCGAACCGTCATAAATTTGGATTTTTCCTCCATCGAGCTCCATCGGGAACAGGCAGAAGCCGAGGACGTAAAGTGGCCAGAGATCGTTAACGGATGGTTGAAGAGGCGAAGAGATGAAATAAAATAAACGGGTCCACTTTCAGCCGGCACACAAAAACCCCAAAAACCGGGAGGCGCGACACACGATACACATTGTAGTGTTTCCGCTTGCGGCACAGGAAGACTGGACTTGGGCTTTTTCCAAGGATGCCCGCCGGAATGCTAGATTTGCGGGCGGAGGGCGTTGAGATAATGGATGCGTTTCGGACTGAAAAGGTCCGTGGTGGTCGAACGTCAATCAAAGTGAATCAAATATAAATTGCAAATAAAGCAGTGATATGCAATTGGATTGATTCAATCAGTCGCTGGGCGATTTTTATTAGCAAGCCCTTCAGCTTAATTCGGTCGTGCTCTCGGGAAACCATTCGTGCATGCTTGAGCGTGAATGCACACTACACACACTCAAACACACATGTGACTGCTGGCCTCGAATGGGTGACATCCCACCGAGCGAAAAAACGAGTGTGGAAAACGAGCTTTCAAATTGAATCCCGCTGAATAGAGCGTTTATGTAATTGTTCCACCAGGAAAGAAATGGCGCCGTTTGATTGATTGCTTTTTTGAACCATAGCCAAAACCAAAGAACGTACAGTGTGAGCACTAAACAATCTTTGGACGTACATTTCCATTTCAATTGTTTCATACCTAGCAGCTACAAACTTGATGTATTCTTTTTTGCTTATCCACAAGAGCGATGAATCCCTTTCGAGGACGATCGTCACAGTCATCAGACATGCATTTGACTTCATTTTGTGGCAAAAATTGAAACCCTGTTTTAACAGCTGAGAGAAACGAGCGTTCACGTTTTTCTTAAAAGCTTTTTTTAGATATATACACAAAGTAAATACACAGAAGATATATAAAACAGATCATTATTTCACAGAGGCATCACAGAGGGAAGGGTTCATACACGAAAACGGATGTCATTTTAAGGCAATTATCGTTTATCTTTATTTTCTTTACCACGTTTGCCCGCAGTTACCTGTTCACAGTCGCAATTTACGTGTGTGATGGATGGCAAATGTATACCGGCCCTTTGGCGATGCGACACTTCCGCCGACTGTTCGGACGGCTCGGATGAAGTAGGATGTGGTAAGTCGCCCATTCTTACCTATATCGCGTACCGTCATCAATAAAATGGACAGCCATCTATTTCTCATCTTTCCCATCGCGCACAGATAAGGCACATGCGTGCAACGAAGGTATGTTTCACTGTACGGTGTCCAATCGGTGCATCCCAAACGATTGGACGTGTGACGGTGACGTTGATTGTGGCTTGGTCGAAAAGTACAACCTGGTGGACGTATCGGACGAGGATCCACAGCTGTGCCGGGCGCACAAAAAGTGTCTCCCTACGCAAGCACTTTGCAGCGATGGCAAGTGTTTGGAGATTGATCGGTTTTGTGATGGGGCGTGGGATTGCAGCAACGATGAGCTGAACTGTTCCAGCAACAATACGGCCACGGCCAGCGCACCAACGAGTGCGTGCGATGCGCTCAAGTGTTCCTACGACTGCCGGCTGACGCCCGAGGGTCCGAGATGTTTCTGTGCCAAAGACAGCCAACCGAACGGGAGCGTTTGCGAAGATTTCGACGAGTGCCAGATCGAGGGCCTATGCGATCAGATGTGTAAAAACCAGCCCGGATCGTATCAATGTAGCTGTACTACCGGATATGTGAAGCAGGGCAACACGTGCACCGCCGTCAATTGTAAGTAAACAGTGCTGCTTTCGTTTCGTTCGGCGATCATATCGATGCCTAATTTCTTAATCTTCTACAGTGCCCAAGGACGAACCAGCTTCTCTCCTCTTCACAACTTTCAATAAGGTACAGAAAGTGTCCATTAGCAACAGGACAAGTGTTCTAGCAGGAACGTTCGCCTTAAATGATTCCCTCGAAGAGGAATACCTGAAGTCACCTAACCCGCGCATCCGAGCCATGGAAATAGTACATCGAAATCGCACGTTTTGTCTAGCACGCATTGAAGGCAAATCGCTGCTAGAGTGTTACAGCGTAGATAACACCTCGCACAGCTGGGTAATGCCGCGACCGAATCTCTTTCCCAATCTGGAAGACATCGTGGACATTCGTCTCGACTGGGTGTCGGGAAATTGGTACTATCTTGATCAGCAGCGCGAAATTATCTTCGTCTGTTCGCCACAGATGGTACACTGTGCGATCATCGTGGAGGCCTACTCGGAAGTGCTTCGGCCACGCCGGATGGCTCTCGATCCGACGAAAGGGTTTCTGTTCTTTTCCAAGTGGGGTAGCGGTGATGTCAGCATCGAGCGCTCACTGCTCGACGGTACGAATCGCACCTCGATCGTGGTAAACAAAATCATCACCCCACTTGATATTGCACTCGATCTGGTGATGCAGCACGTGTACTGGGTGGACACGCATCTCGATACGGTGCAGCGTGTCAACTATGACGGCAGTGGCCGTTGGTTTCCCAAAAGAAGCTCCCACTTCCTGTTCAACTTCCAGATGCTGTACGCGCTGGATGTCTACGAACGAACGATCTATCTCGCGTCTTGGCAGAATGGCAGCATAGTGGCCCTGAACGGTACTACTGGCGAGGTGAGAGTTCTCGTTCATAGCGCTCCACATGCTGTGCATTTGCACGTGTTTCATCGACAAAAACAACCGGAAGTGGCACATCCATGCCGCATCCAGAATGGAGGCTGCGATCAACTGTGCATACCGGTGTGGAAAAAGATCGGAGTAGCCATTGCCCAGTGCATGTGTTCGCCGGGTTACCGGTTGAAGACAAAATCGCAATGTGTGCTCATTAAACGGCCAACTTTTCTACTGTACGCCAAATCGAATCCCGCCATGATCCGAGGGTTTGCCGTTGGGATCAAGTCGCAGGAGGCAATCGTGCCCATCACAGATCTCGGTCCACACATCACGTTTGATTACCATGTGGAGGATCAGCTCATTTTCTTCTCTCACAGCAACAAGTATGTAAAAACAGCATTCTAGTGTGCATAATCAATGAATAATGTGTGTATGTTCTTCTTATACTTTGCTTCCATTCAGTGACTCACCATCTTTTCGCATTGAGGCACAAAAATTGGACGGTACGCAGCGAGAACTACTTCTAGAAAGTCCAGGATCGTGTGACGGTATTTCTTACGACTGGTTGGGAAACAACATCTTTTGGACCGATTCGGACAGAAATCAAATCTCGGCCGTCAAACTGGGACCAAAACGAATACGCTACACGGTACTGCGACATCTTTATGCGCCCAAGTAAGTCGAGTTGATTGTGGTAAAAGATTCTCCAGAAATTTATGCAGCCTTTCTGGTACTTGTTACTCTTGTTTAATAGATCTATTGTGGTGGATCCAAAGCAAGGATGGATGTACTGGTCGTCATGGTCCGTGCCCAGCGGACGTATCGATCGTGCATGGATGAACGGAACTCAGCCAGAACTGCTGGTGAGCAGCAAGGAGCGTCCTATCGAATGGCCAACGGGTCTTTCTATAGATACAATCCAGAAGCGGCTGTACTGGTGTGACGCACGGCTTAGTTTGATCGAAAGCATTAACCTAGATGGAAGCAACCGAGTACTGCTCTTCGATGGACGATCACAGAGTCAATTCCCTGTCGCTCTGGCCGTCCATCGACAGTTGGTTTATTTTGCCGATAATGTAAAGGGACACATCGAAAAGCTAAACTTGAGCGACCCCCACATGCTCGAAACGATTGCGATAGAAAAACCTCAAGTTCTGGGGCTTAAGATTTTCGACAACCTAACACAGTACGGCGGCAATGGGCGAAATGCATGCGAGATCGATTGTCCGGGAATCTGCCTAAACACTCCGGTTGCAACTGCTAGTTGTAAGTGTGAAGATGGCCAGGTATTGTCGCTGGCTCCCGATGGAAAGCCTGTCGCCTGTGTTCCGTTCGATGTACAGCACTCGCTGGCAAGCTGTAACAATAACACACATTTCTTGTGCCGCAACAAGATTGACTGTATCGAGATTAAGTACACGTGCGACGGTGACCGCGACTGCGAAGATGGCAGCGATGAGGAAACGACACCCGACGGGCCGTGCGATCCAAACTGTGATCTTGAGCATAATTTTAAGTGTGATGAGCAAAGATGCATTAGCAGGTTGCACGTTTGCGACGGATCGGTGGACTGTATTGATGAAAGTGACGAAGATTACATCAACTGCCCGAACAAAACATGCAGTGAGCACTTCTTTCAGTGTGAAACCAGCCACCGATGCATACCAAATACTTGGGTATGCGACCGACATCTCGACTGTGGCCCGAATGACAACTCAGACGAGCCGGAGCACTGCCACAAATGTCCTGAATTTGAGTGTAAGAACAGTGCCTGTGTGCCGTTTGAGTTTCTGTGCGATGGAGTTGACAATTGTGGGTAAGTTTAAAACACGTGCTTGTTGATAGGCAAATGGGCTCTATATTTGCTGCTTTCTTCCTGTTTACTCTAGCGACAAATCCGACGAATCACAGTGCGATGTAGACTGTGGAGTGAATGAGTTTTTCTGCAGTCCTCATGGTTGTATTGATCGTTCGCTTATGTGCGATCCGAAGCTCAACTGTTTAAATGCGTTCCACGAATGTGAAAAACTTCAGAAGGCTGGAGCAAACGGTACAACCCAATCCAATGTTTCGGTACGCTCGGAATCGGAACTTAAGGAACTTTGCCGACAGGATCTTAAGGTCGTATGCGGTTCAGATAAGTCGTGCGAAGAGAACTACAACCGTGTGTGCCAACGCATGGAGTTCGGACCATACAATGAAACGATGGTCTGTCACCATCCTGACCGATTGTGCAGGATCACAAATCAATGCATCAAAGTCACGCAGCTGTGCAACGGTCGAACGGATTGTCCCGATGGCACAGACGAAGGATTTCGATGTGCAGAAAAAATGTGCGATTCGCCCAACGATTGTTCGCACGCGTGCAATAATGCCCCCGAGGGTCTGGTATGTTCCTGTCCAGCTCATCTCTTTCTGCAGCCGAATGGGCGTGATTGTGGTCATGATCATGCATGTGACAGTTGGGGCACTTGCTCACAAATTTGTACCAAGACAGGAACGCACTATCGATGTGGGTGTGTCGAAGGCTACACGCTCATGTACGACAAGTTTACGTGCCGCAGTAGCAACGGTGATTCGCCCTACGTAATATTTAGCAATCGGCAGGAGATCCTCGGTGTGGATCTGAACACGCTTGGTGTAAGAAGTTTCTACACGTCGTTACGCAACACGATCGCATTAGATTTTCTGTATCGCAACGATTCCGTCCAGATCTTCTGGTCTGATGTGATGGATGACAAGATCTACCGTGGTACGCTGCGGAACGACACATTGAGCAATGTCGAAGCGGTCGTTCAATCCGGCCTATCGACTGCCGAAGGCCTTGCGGTAGATTGGATTGGAATGAACATTTACTGGATCGATTCAAATCTCGACCAAATCGAAGTGGCCAAGACTAATGGAAGCTTCCGGAGGACGCTGGTCGCCGGGGACATGGTAAACCCGCGTGCGATCGCTCTTGATCCGATGGAAGGTGTCCTGTTCTGGACGGACTGGGAGGAGGGCTCACCAAGGCTTGAACGATGCACAATGGCCGGCGAGAACCGTACGGTCATCAAATACGTTGGATCGGACGGCGGTTGGCCGAATGGAATCGCGCTAGACTACATACCCAGGCGCGTATACTGGATTGATGCACGGTCCGATTCCATACACACGATTACGTACGACGGGCAGGATCACCATCTGGTGATCAAGGATCAGGGTGTGCTGGCACACCCATTCAGTATTACCGTGTTCGACAACTACGTGTATTGGACGGACTGGCGAACGTACTCCGTTATTAGGGCGAATAAATGGAACGGCACGGATGTGACTGTGATACAGAAAACGCAAAGCCAACCGTTTGGAATTCAAATCCTGCACTCCAGCCGACAACCCAACACGCAGCCGAACCCGTGTGCCACAAACAATGGGGGCTGCTCCCATCTGTGCCTGCTTAGCGTTGGGGCGCGTCACGAGTGCGCATGTCCGCACGTAATGCGTCTGCACGATGATCGAATGCAGTGCGTCCCGAACGAGGAGATCCTGCTGTTTGTCGTGCTGACTGAAATCCGTGGTGTCGATCTTCAGCAACCAGCCCATTACACGATCCCAACTATCAGCCATCAGACGCAGGTTGTGCAACCGGCCGTCCTAGATTACGATATCAGTGCTGCCCGGTTGTATTGGAACGATATACAGCTGAATGAAATTAAGTCTTCGGGATTGGCGACGGGACCGATCGAAACCATTCTCGATACGGATATTTCGAATTCGCTAGGCTTTGCTGTGGATTGGATCTCAAAGCTGCTCTACTTTTCCACTGGCAATGAAACACACAGTCGCATAATGGCTAGCAATTTGAATGGCGAGTATGTAACAGAAATTGCCGACGATTTATCCGTGGTGAACAGTCTGGTAGTCTATCCTACAAGGTAAGGCAGATGGCGGTAATTGTAATGGTAGGATGTTGACCGCCTTGGATTAACTAATTTCTGATTTTTCCTTCTGCAGAGGTATGATGTATTTTGCAACGATGAGTGAAGTGCCGAAACTGTACGAACTGTATGCCAGCCGAATGGACGGATCGGAGCGACAGTTGATCAGCAATTCAACGTTCCACCCTGTCGATAGTTTAGCACTAGATTTTGAAACTAATCGGTTGTACTACATTTCATCGAATGCGGGTGAGATCTACTACTACGATATTGGGAGCGGCAAGGTAAGTGTTTTACCACGTCGTTTTAGTGAAAGTTGTTCAACGCAAACATGCTTACCTGTGACTACCTGTTGCAGATCATTCAAGTGCTGGCATCCCATCAAGACAGCCATCCTATTAGCACGATCACGATCTATCGCGATTCGATCTACTACGACGATAACCACGATGGACGCATTATGCGGTGCAACAAAAACCTCTGCCAAAATCCTGTCTCCGTGCGGAACAATACGAGCGGGTTGAATGCAATCCGAATGTATCATCCCGGTGCGCAGAGTGGCACCAACTCGTGTCAGAAGCGAAAGGACGGATCCGCGGCAACCGGCTGTGAACATTTGTGTATTCCCGTGTCTGCTCAAAGCCACGTGTGTCGCTGTGCGATGGGATATCAAAGCGATCCCCGCAACGCGTCGCGTTGCATTGGATTGGACGACATTTTGGTGTATTCGATTGGCCATCAGCTAAAGGGTATCGCGTTATCCTCACCGGACGTAGGCGCGACGAATCGCGAGTCCCTTGGTCCATTGCAGCAAATTTCGCTAGCTACGTGCATTGATTTTCATGTTGCACATGACTACGTTTACATCGCCGATACCGATCGCGGATCGATCACGCGTATCAAACGTGACGGCAGTGCGCGGGAAGTAATTATCAGCAACTTCGAGCAGGTGGTTGATGGAAGTACGCTCGACTGGTTAGGTGGCATTGCGATCGATTGGGTGGCGGAGAACATTTACTGGACCGATCAGAAGCGCAACCTAATCGAGGTGGCACATCTAAACGGAAGCCTTCGCTACGTGGTCGCCTCGGACGTGGAAAGTCCACAGCTGTTGGCGATCGATCCAATACAGGGTTATCTGTTTTACGTTACGCGAGGAACCATCGGTCGAATGGGACTGGACGGTTCGGGTAATTTTATCCTGGTGAATCGCTCCTCCGGCATTAGCGATCTTGCCCTGGATCTGGACAATCAGGTAGTCTATTGGTGCGAAACAAGCACCGACACAATCTGGAAAGTGGACTACGATGGTAACTTGAAGCGATTGCTGCTAAACGGTACCTTGCACAATCCAAAATCGCTAGACCTGTTCGGCGACAATATCTACTGGGCAGATTCGCGGGGCAACATCTACGCAGCTGGCTTGAGCAACATTTTCAACTACCGGAGTGTTGTGGAAGCGTTGGAAGTATCGTCGCTGAAAGACATCAAGATATTCTCCAGCCGCAAGCAAGGTAAAACGAACGCTTGCGGTGTGTCGAACGGAGGCTGCCAAGAGCTGTGCCTATTCAACGGTACACATCCGATATGTGCCTGCTCGCACGGTAAAATATCGTCCGTCGATTTGAAGACATGTGAGCCGTATGAAAACTTTTTAATCTTTTCCCGCCAATCGGCCATCGAAAGCATACACATGACGGACGCAAATAACATTAACGGTCCCATACCGGAGATCAAGAATGCTTCCTATTTGAAAAACACGATTGCACTGAGCTACGACTACGAGCAGAAGCTCATATTCTACTCCGACATTGATCACAGCACGATCAACTGTGTGTACTTCAATGGCACGAACCATCGGCGCATCGTTACGAAACAGCTGACCGTAGAAGGGTTGGCGTTTAACGTGCTTACCCGCGTCCTGTTTTGGACGTCGAACAATGAGGCGGCCATTCGATCGCTTGATCTCCACAACGCCTCCCTCACGGATCCTGCGGCCAATGCGGTACTGGTGCAAGATGTAATAAAGCTTCGTGCTACCGACAAGCCGCGCGGCATTGCCGTCGAACCGTGCCTGGCGATGGTGTACTGGACGAACTGGAACCAACACGCCGCTTCTATACAACGTGCCTATCCGTCCGGGTATGGTTTGGAAAGCATTATCACGAGCGACATCCAGATGCCGAACGCACTGACACTAGACTACCAGGCACGCAAGCTGTACTGGGCCGACGCTTTGCTGGACAAAATCGAGCGTACCGACTACGATGGTAAGCACCGAGTGGTGTTGGCCCACTCAACACCGAAACATCCGTTCGCGTTAGCCGTCTTCGGGGATTTACTCTTCTGGACGGATCTAACCGTGCATGCGGTCATTCGGGCGAACAAATACTCCGGCAGTGACATCGTTTTGCTGCGCCGCGACATCGCACAACCGATGGGAATTGTAGCGGTCCAGCAGATCGCCAAGGAATGCTGGGCCGATCCGTGTCAGGTGATGAACGGGTTCTGCGAGGATGTGTGCCTAACCGATGCGAGTGGAAAGGTGCAATGTCACTGCACTCAAGGTGTGCTGGCATCCGATGGGCAGCGATGCATTCCGAAGTCGATGAGCAATTGCTCCTCGTCCGAGTTTGCCTGCACCAATGGAAACTGCATACCGTTTCACCTTACGTGCGATTCCATCAAGAACTGCTTGGATGGGTCGGACGAGTTGGCGTCGTTCTGTGCGCACCGTCCATGCCCAGCGGGATTTTTCCGCTGCAACAATGCGCGTTGTATTCCGCAGAGTCAGCAGTGCAACCACATACAGAACTGTGGTGACGGAAGCGATGAGGTAGGATGCAGCTGCAACAATGTAACACACTTCCGCTGTGCGGACGGGCAGTGCATCGTCAAGTCGATGCGCTGCGATTACGAGCCCGACTGTAAGGACGTGTCGGACGAAATCGGATGCCCGGTAATGCGGAACTGCATGGAAGGGTTTATGAAATGTGCCAACACGACCGCCTGCTACATGCCGACCTGGCGCTGCGACGGCGAGAACGATTGCTGGGACAACTCGGACGAGCAGGACTGTCCCACGGCCATCCCCACCTGCCCGGAGGATAAGTTTTTGTGCGCCAACGGTCGCTGCATACCGCAGTCGTGGCGCTGTGACGACGAGGACGACTGTACGGATGCGAACGGGGGCGGGTTGAGTTCGGACGAGGTGGCATGCGTGAAGCATTGCAAACCGAACCAGTTCAAGTGCACCAACACGTCCGAGTGCATCTCGAACAGCTGGCAGTGCGACGGACATCCAGACTGTGCCGATGGTTCGGACGAGGGCGACCACTGCTCCAGACGCGACTGTCCCGAAACGGAGTTCCAATGTCCAACGACCAATCGTTGCATTCCACAGAAGTGGGTGTGTGACGGTGAGGTGGATTGCGGTGCAACGCAGGACGATGAGATGGGCTGCGATGAGATGATGGCGAATGTGTGCGATAAAACGTCGTTCACGTGCAAGAACGGCGAGTGCATCAGTCTGCTGCACGTGTGCGACGGTGAGCAGGACTGTGTGGACGGTTCCGACGAACCACTGTACTGCAAGGAAGGTGACGATGGCTACGACGAAGAAGAGGGAGTCGGCGTGGACGATCTGCTGTGCGGAGAGCCGGACCATTTCCGCTGCAACAATGGCAGGTGCATCGAGCGCAATCTAACCTGCAACGTGAACGATGATTGCGCGGACGGGTCGGACGAGGATATACGGCTATGTCGTAACACGACGCTTATATGCGCCGGACCGGATCTGTTCCGGTGCGAGAGTGGAGCCTGCATCACCAGCAATATGCTTTGCGACGGTGCGAACGATTGTGGCGATTGGAGTGACGAAAAATCGTGCCAGGTCAATGAGTGTGAGATGATTCCGAATCTGTGCGCTCACGAGTGCGAAGATCATCCGGTTGGCTACGAGTGCGTCTGCCGGAAGGGCTTCCGGGTGAATGTAAACGACAAACATTTGTGCGTGGATGTGGACGAGTGTACGGAGCAGCAGCCACGCCCCTGTACGCAAAACTGTGTCAATACGCACGGAACGTACCATTGCACATGTCTGGATGGGTTTGTGCTGCGTGACAATGATACCTGCCGTGCCGATGGAGATCAAATGGTGGCGCCTAAGCTCATCTTCTCCAACCGGTACTATCTGCGCGAGGTTGATCTCGGCGGTGGCATGACGATCCTTGCACACAATCTGACCAACGCCATCACGCTGGACTTTGACTGGCAGGAGCAGTGTTACTACTGGTCCGATGTAACGCGCACGGTCACTACCGTCAAGCGGATGTGTGACCGTGCCGATGGCGGAGACGACAATCGCACTGTCGAGGTGGTCCACCGGACGAACCTGAAAAATCCGGAAGGCCTAGCGGTCGACTGGGTGGGACGTAATTTGTACTGGTGCGACAAGGGCCTCGACACGATCGAGGTGTCCAAGCTGGACGGTCGCTACCGCCGGGTGCTCATTAACAGGGAGCTTCAGAAACCGCGAGCGATCGCACTGGATCCCTATCGGCGGTTCATGTACTGGACCGACTGGGGCGATCAGCCGCACATTGGTCGGGCCGGTATGGATGGAAGCAATCAAACGATCCTAATCAAAGAGCAGCTCGGTTGGCCAAACGCACTCACGATCAGCTTCGAAACGAATCAACTATTCTGGGGTGACGCTCGCGAGGACTACATTGCCGTCAGCGATCTGGATGGCCAAAATGTGCGAATACTGTTGACTAGAGTTCGGCAGCCGACGCTGAATCTTCACCACGTGTTTGCTATTGCCGTGTGGGAGGATCGCATCTACTGGTCGGATTTGGACTCGAAATCCATCGAGTACTGTCACAAGTTCCGGGGAGACGGTTGCGGCACGCTTATCAACACCATCCATCGCCCGATGGACATTCGAATCTATCATCCCTTCCGGCAGGTACAGCCTGCCGTCAACCCGTGCGATACTGCCGGCTGTCAAACGTTGTGCGTTCTTTCACCCGATCCGACCGGCTATCGGTGCCTGTGCCCGGATAACTTCAGTCTAGCAGCGGACGGCAAGAGTTGCGTCGCCAACTGCTCCGCCGCCCACTTCCAGTGCCGTTCCACGTTCAAGTGCATTCCCTTCTACTGGCGGTGTGACAAGCAGGACGACTGTGGCGATGGCAGCGATGAACCGTCGAACTGTCCCACGTTCCACTGCGAAGCCGGCCAGTTCCAGTGCCTCAACAAACGGTGTATCAATCCGAGCCAAATCTGTGACGGCGTCGACCAGTGCGGTGATCTGACGGACGAGCGAGACTGCGATCGGTTCGAATGCTTCAGCTCGCACTTTAAGTGTGGTCCGTCGGCGGCCAAAAACACCAGCAGCTTCTGCATAGAAGGTGCACGCCGCTGCGACGAAGAGGTCAACTGTCCGAACGGTGAGGACGAACAAAACTGTGAGCCGAAAAACTGTACCTCCACCCAGTTCCGGTGCGCAAACGGGGGCAGATGCATTGATCGGACGTGGGTGTGCGACAACGTGCCGGACTGTCACGATGGTTCGGATGAGCAGGTCTGTGGTCCGGCCACAACCTGTCCCGAGCACGAGTTCCGCTGCACCGAAGGTCGCTGCATACCACAGTCGTGGCTGTGCGATGACGAGAAGGACTGCGCGAATGGGGAGGATGAAACCGAAAACTGCCACAAACCGGAAGCGATCACATGTGAACCGACCAGCTTCCGATGCAACAACTCTAAGTGCATACCCGGTCGCTGGCGGTGTGACTTGGAGAACGATTGCGGCGACAACTCGGACGAGCTGAACTGCGAGCTGCGCAACTGTTCCGAGTCGGAGTTCCGGTGCCGTGACGGACATTGCATACGGGGCATTCGGCGCTGTGACAACGAGTTCAACTGTGCCGATCACAGTGACGAGGAGAACTGCAACGTGACCTGCAGTGCGGATCAGTTTAAGTGCAAGAGCCATCCGGCCTGCATAAGCAAGTAAGTAACCGTTGGCGGCCGCCATTCTTTGAACAGCAGAAATGACATCTTAACATCGGCCATTGTCGTATGCGTATACTTTCAGTAAATTCAAGTGCGACGGCGACAACGACTGCATCGACGAGTCGGACGAAGAGGATTGCGATTGTCAGGATGGCGAGTATCGGTGCAACAATGGCAAGTGCATCCTAAACAGCTGGGTTTGCGATGGCATCGACGATTGTCTGGATAATTCGGACGAAATGGGCGAGTACTGCAAGGAGCACGGCTGCAGCAAGCGCGCATTCCGTTGCGCCAATCGGAACTGCGTGCGAAAGAGCTTGATATGCGATAATAAGGACGACTGCGGAGACAACAGTGACGAGAAGAGTGCACTATGCCACAAGTGCCCACCGAACTCGTTCCGCTGCAACAGTGACTCGAAGTGCATTGACATTGCGCTGCGCTGCGATCAAACGCCCCACTGTCTGGACGAGTCGGACGAGATTGGATGCATCAAGACGGGATGCGGGTTCGGTGCTTGCAGTCAGATCTGCATTGAGAAGAAGGGCCACTTTACCTGTCGCTGTGCCGAGGGATACACGAAAGGTGGCCCCGGGCGCAATGCGAGCTGCGTTGCAGTTGACGAGCAGGGCATATTGCTCGTAGCATCGGAGTCGGATTTCCGCAGCCTGTATGCGGACACACCGGTCATGGGATACTTGCAGACCTCTTCGTTGAAGATTGATCGGTTCGATTTTGCAATCACCCGCCACAACATAACGCTCTTCTGGATCGACAGTTACGACACGAGCATCAACAAGATACTGATGGACACGACTGTCAAGGATGGGGGCGACTACTCGCGGTCACCTCCGGTGGATAAGAGATGGAAAACCGCTCGTCGCGATCTGCCCGCACCGGCGCCCCCGTCCTACGATCGTATCAAGACGCTGGACGGTAAACACTCGTCGGTGGTGCTGAAGGATGACGAAATCCAGCCGATCGCAATTGCGTGCGATTGGCTGACGGAGCGGCTGTATGTGATAAATAAAAAGCGCAGCAACATTTTCGTGATGAGCTTCAACGGCACCAACCACACGACGTTGACCGCCACCGGCAAGCATCCGATCGATCTGGTAGTTGATCCGGTGAGTGGAGTTATGGTGTGGTCCATCATGGAAACGATCATCAGCTCGGGGATGGACGGTCGCGCCAAGCAAAAGCTCGTGCACACGAACGTTGAGTGGGCATCCGGGTTAGCCATCGATGCGATCACAAAACGGTTGTACTGGGCAGACTACAGGAAATCGACCATCGAGACGTGCCTGCTGCTGACCGGTGGCGATCGACACGTGATCGCCGAACTGCACGATTACTCCAAACCAAAGCTGCTGGATGTGTTCGAGGACAGCGTGTACGTGATACTGTACAATCAGAACATTCTGAAGCTGAACAAGTACGGCCGGGACAATGGAACGTACATGAATGAGGAAGCCCGCGGTGCAGGTGGTCTCGCCGGCTATCGTTCATCCGACGTGCACTTCATTCATCCATTGAAGCATGATCGTAGCGGTAAGTGGATTTACCAACACAACAGCAAAAAAATACTCAATTGATATAACGAGCACTTTAACATCGCTATCCTCGTTTCCATTGCTTTACTTTCAGTTCCCAATCCGTGTATTATATCTCCATGTCACAACTCGACTGTATGTTTACTGTCGACCGAGAATCGACTGAGACGCAGCTGCGTCTGCACGGACGCACGACCCCGCGCCGTATTTGACGACCGGGGCGGCGAGGTTAAAGAGTGCCTTGAGGCGGCTGCCCAAACCCCGGAATGTAAGCTGCATTGCAACAATGGGTCCTGTTTCATTGATCCGGATGGCCAGCAGAAGTGCAAATGTTCGGCAAGCTTCGATGGCAAGTACTGCGATCATTACATCTGCTCCGGGTACTGCAAGAACAAGGGCTTCTGCGAGATTGTTAACAATGAACCGAAGTGCACCTGTCTGCCACAGTGGACCGGCAAACGGTGCGACATCTCGACGAACAAATGCCAACGATATTGTCACAATGGCGGTAACTGCACGATCGTGCAGCGTGATGGAGGAACGCTTAGCTGCAGCTGCCCGGTCGGCTATACGGGCGTGCAGTGTGAGCACTGTGCAAATCTGCGTTGCGAAAATGGTGGCGTCTGCCGGAAGACGACCACCGACCGCAGTCAGTGCCTGTGCGCGGAAGGCTATGTAGGAAGGAACTGCGAAAAGAATGTCTGCAGTGATTTCTGCGAGAACAGTGGCGAGTGTACGATCGAACGTGGTGCGGCAAAGTGTAGCTGCCCGGAAAATACGTACGGCGAGCGATGCCAGCTACGGGAATGTCCGGATCTATGCCGGAATGGAGGCGACTGTGTGCCGGGTGAGCGCCCGTACTGCAAGTGTCGCCAGGGCTACGAGGGCCCGTACTGCGAGCATGATCTGTGCGAGCTGCCGGAAGGAACACGGCCAAGCTGTAAGTGTTGTGGCCGCATCGTACGGATGCGGTGCCTATGTTGGACGGTGGAATAATGTTGGTGTGTGCTTCCCCTTTGTTTCCATTTCAGACTGCTCCATTATACGCCCTACTACAGAACCATCGTCACATCCACCGTCCAGCTCGTGCGGTTCCTTCAGCTGTAATAATGGTGGGCACTGTTTGGAGGTGCGTGGCAGTCCAATCTGCAACTGCACGATGCAGTATGCCGGCGTGCATTGCGAAAACTACGTCACGTACCGCAATCCGTGCAACAATTTCTGCTTCAACAATGGCATTTGTCGGCTGGATCTGTTCTCCTCGTCCAACGTTACCTACATCCCTTCGTGCGTGTGCATCGGAGAATGGACGGGCAAGCGCTGCGATCGACCACCGCGATGTGTCGGTGAATGTGGTACGTGTATCGAGGGTAGCTCGATTAACGAATGCACCTGCGAAGACAACGAAATCAGTACCTGCCTGCAGGAGGTTTCACTCAGCGAGCTCGAGCGCATGGATCCGAATGGGTCGAGCTTCACCCATTCGGGGCTAGCGATCCTACTGTTTGTAATGCTCATCGTAGCTGCCGGGATTGGTGGTACCATCTACGGGCTAAGGTAATGTAATCACCCCCCACCAACTGGTGACTTTCCCATCGTTCTAAAACGCTTGCGTTTCGCTACAGAAGACGACGCACCGGTCAGCCGTTCCTACACGCGCGCCTCACAGACAATGTGGAAATAACGAATCCAATGTATCTTGGCGACGCCGACGAAGGACCAGCATTTGTGCACGAGGACGATAAGGTAGGTGTCCATTTATGTGCCCGCGAAATGCTCCGATTAAACGTGTCCCTTTTGCTTTCACGCAGGTTCACTTCGGCAATCCAGTGTACGAACAGATGTATGCCGGTAGCGTGAATGTGCACAGCGACTCGTCAACGATCGCGGGTAACAGTGCGCATCCACTGCTAACCACCGGATCCACGGCGCCGGAAGAAAAGAAAGGTCTGCTGCAGCATCCCCAGGAAGACACGATTGCGGCCGATCTGTTATGATGTAAAACGAAATAGTAGCAGTTGCTGAAGCGACGCTTTTAAAACGACACCTCTGTTGTCGTGGACAAACGTCGCGTCCGGCAGAAATGCCACCTCAGCACACCGCTACTAAAGCGCGTCACAGACCCTTTGTGGTGCTAGTTATGCTAGTGCCCGGTTCCTCACTGTTCACTAAAAAATGGCTATAAAGCATGCGGAACACGTGCGCGCGCAAACTTACAAATGCGCGCCAAACAAAAAAGCCACAAAACTCAACCGAAAATCGCATCACCACGAGCTTTAATGAAATGATTTTGTATTTAACGTTCCATGTATAAGTTTAATGCTAAGACAAAGGTGTGCAAGAAAGAGAGTGTCGAAAGGGGAAAGGGAATTAACATTTGTGGTAAGCTGATTCAAAAGAAACGTGGTGCTCTCTTTCCCGCGTTGCGCTGATACTCCTTCGCATGGTTTTAATTTTATGTTTAACAACTATTCACCCGATCGGGAAGACAGGAAGTATCAGAAGGGATTTTTTTTCATTTTTCCATTTAACGCCACCCTTCTGGCAACAACACACAACTCAGACACTAACAATAATAGACGTAATTAAGCTAATTGAAAGGAAAAGCAATGTGCTGCAACCGAAACAGTCGAAACGTTCAACGCCATACACACAAAACAAAGTGCAGCCTTGTTTGACTTGGCTGGCCGCATGCATCGATCGAAAACAAAATAATAATACAACGATACAGGAGTGTAAGAAGGTGACAGTTTGTACAGTTCTTTGTTTTGTTTAATCGTAGGTCGCTTTACGATTACACACTCGCTTAGCAAACGAGGCAGTTGCGCTAGATAATAATATGCATAGATAAAATGCGCCAGAGCCGCAAACATACGCTAGAAAACGGGGCGAATGGGGAGAACAAATGAGTAGAGTTTTTCTTTTCCTTCCAACAATGGCTGTTGTATTGTGTTTTCCTCAAAACTCCTTTTTGTAATAAAAATAATGCATTACCAGAAGGTGAGAACGGTGGCATCTTTTTAAATAGTTCGGTAGCAGGCGTAGACAACGATAAAACGGTGTAACCGCGGGATGCTAGGGATATGTTGCTAGGAGTATGGACTGCCTCTAGAGAGCTTGTTTTGTTACTCGCATGTTAAGAAGGTCCTTAGCAAAAGGGGGAAGTGGGAATATGAAGCATGCATTTTGTTGTTTGATACTGATTTTTCAAGATGCAACAACAATTTAGAGCGAACAATCACAACATCGTAACTTGGCCACGAAATTGTCTAATGCGAGCGTACTCAAACCAAACCTAGATAGTAGAATGAGAGCAAACGATTTCATTTGCCATTATTTTTTGTGCAGAAACACGTGTCAACCATTCGCTCGCACACGGTGTGTTTTTGTGAGGATACGCTGATAACGATTTTGGTTTTAAGAAGGAAGTTAGGCGAAGGTAGCCGAACCACCCTGGTAATGGAATAAGCGCGCAAATCAATATCGCTCCGTATTTTGAGCTGCAACAATCCTACACGGCCCATTGCTTGCTGCCCGTTACGAGTTGAAGCGAAAGTGGAGGGAAAATGTTAAGAAAAAAATATAAAGACTGTAATTTTTAAACTGTGTTTCATTGACTGATGTAGATTTTCCGTTTATTGTTACAGCACCGATGAGAACACACTGTAGGCAAATGTATCGCTTGTTGCCAATATCAAGAAACAATGATCGAAGGTCCATGATTGGTGGGAGGTACTTTCTGTTTGGCGCGGTAATGCCGCCGATGGGCGCATATCAGTTCGGCGCTCCACATCAGCAGCGTCACAATCGTAAACCCGTTGATGAGAATGATGCTCTTCGAGTAACTTCCGGTCCAATCACGCAGCAATCCCACGCACGGTCCTATCGTCATGAGAACGATCCCGTTGGTGGTCATCTGAATGCTTGAAGCGGACGGTAACCGCTTGAGCGGTATGTAGCTCGGTATGACCAAGCTCATGTACACGGAGCGCACGCCCTTGGCGACACCCAGCCCGAACGCCACGATCACCATCTCGTCGTAGGTTCGTGCTAGAAGGATACTGAAACGAGTCACGATCAGCATTGACAGCGCGATCATGTACATGATGCGTGGACTCAACTTCAAATAGTCCCCCACGAAAGGGCTTATAAAGCGAAACAGCAGATCGGCCAACGCCAGCGTCGACATGATCGATGCGATCTGCACCGTACTGTATCCCAAATCACCGAGGATGAATGGCGTCAGCAGGGAGAAGTTAATTTCCGCAAACACGGCTATCGACATGCCGAGCATCATGTTCAGGTACACTTTATCCTGCAGCAGTGTGAGATCAAATAAATTGACCACTTTGGTAAACAATCCTTCAGTCTTGCCGGCGCCACCACAGGCAGCGGCAGGATCGTTTGGCACGTTGGATGACGGTGAGGTAACTTTGGCATTTTCGAGCTGCCGCACGATCGACGGCAGATGGGTGGCCTCATCGGTGAGACCCTGGTTTTCACTGAGTGCCGGTAGCTTTCCACCACCACCACCACCACCCAATGGGACACCGCTACCGAGCGAACCGCGCCGAGGGCCGGCGCACCGTTCGTCAAAGATTTTCATCGAGCTACCGAGATTGACCGTGTCGGCTGATCC
>KB698794.1:0-27812 GCA_000349165.1 Anopheles christyi
GGGCATCGATGTCAATATTGGAAGACGAGTTGCGTGGGGTATGAAAATTGTATGCGTTTTGACATAACAATTCCCAACGATGGCGCCCGAAAAAAAAGACAAAAATTCACCTTGTAGATACATACATTTTGCACACGACTGCTTATTGAAGCGGTTTAGAAAGTTTAAAAAGTTTATTGCTCTAGAGCTTTTTCCACCGCAACGATTCAAGCAAACCCATGAATAGCGGGTTGCTTGCCGTAGTGGGTTATTCACATTAAGGTTGGACCACTAGGACAAGCTAGAAAAATAAATGCAGTTAAGACATTGTTCATTCAGACATAAGTCCGTTGAACCTCTTATCAAATAAAAAAACAAAATAACAACGTTATAATGTAATGATAGTTATCTATTATTTGCTTTAATTCGAAACAACTTAGTATTATTAATTCGTATGCAGTGCATTATTATGTTGAAAATCCTAAAGCAAGCTAAAATCGGAATGTGTAGTAAAATAGACAACGTGCAGCCACTCGCTATCATCAATCATCGTACGTCTGGTCGTTGCAGATACTCCCACATCGAGTAAAACGTGTGCCGCAAAACATTATTTTTGTCTGAACCCATGCTCATTATCTGGTCTCCTCACCTCGTGGGATTCCTTGAAGACTTTTGTGGTCGCTTTGAACTGGTTATCTCTCATGAAACTGACGCGATGAAAAGAAGTTGCGGTATTATTTGTTGGCAAAGAAGAATCATTAGCCGAATTGTACCATTCCTGATGCCGTCCAGGAGGAAGTGCGTTGCAAGTCAGCCTCATAATTTCCCAGCATTTGTTTGCCGCTCATGCTTATCGATTGCACGTCACTTAGTTCCGATTGCTGATTAAATTGGCTCGCGGTTTCGGACGGTATTGACCCACCAGTTTTATAACTCATCACCGTCGACCGACAATCGTCAAGAGTGATAATTGTATTACTAATCTCCCACTGCGCTTCACGTGAAAGCTGATAAGCCAGCCGCCACTAAACGCGCAAGGTAAAAAACAGCGTAGATTCTCAAACCATTCTGAGATCGATGGATTGTCTAAATTCGCCAAATTGAAGTGTTGATTTTAATAACCAAAGAGGGAGACACGTCTTGAATGGTTTTCAATTTCAAATTTATATGTGTTTCACTGTTGCTCGTTTCGTTCTATGCGTAACATCGTGGCATCACAGTAAACGATCAAGCATAGTCAATCATAGGAGTGGTCTAGTGGACGCCACCTCTTGGATGGGTTACAAAATAGTTGAACAGAATTGGCACATCAATCAAGTGGCTGGCGCATTCGCATCGTTAATCCTTAAGAACTGGCGTACTGCACACATTCGATACGGTGGTCAAAGATTTGAAGTGGACATTCTGATTGGATTTCGCAATATTTATCAGTAAGGAGCTTCTTCAAATAGGGCATTGCATAGCTACTTCAGTCACTGCTACTAAGAAAGAGCGCGACAGATGTTAGTTCTTCGGTAGAGCGCAGTTATTGCCAAAAAATCACTATGAACGCACAAAAATAAATCACAGCAGCCTAAGTCCTTTCAGCTCTTCGGCGATGGGTCGCATTCTGGTACGTTTGGATTCAACTCATTTTCCCTGTGTTCGATGTTGAATCAATGGTATCGAGTTATCAGTGCCGTAGGATTAATCGTTCGTCATTGGACGATAACGCCTTCGTTAGGTCAATATCAGTTGCTGCGGATTTTTTCGGTTTGTAGTAAGAAAGTTCGCCAGATCCGTTCGTGTGCTGCAAAGAGATAACGGTGCGCCATTTACCACCTGCCTTTCTGCCACGAATTACCACAGAAGAGGGCGGCTTATTTCACGGTGGGGTGTATTTTTTTATGTAGTACGCGTATCGATTTGCGGGGCCGACCTTAGTCAGTCAGTCAGAAGAATCCGTTCACTGCGATACGGAACACGAACGGACCTGTTGCATTCATCCGTACGCACTCACGATGGCTCTAGGTAGCTCCCTGTACAAGCTGGCTGCTCTGGTGCTCCTATGTTCCATTGGTTTTGCATCGTCTTCCAACGAGAACAGCAAATTTTTAGTGAATAGTAGACTGGAAGTCAACGTTAAGGTAAGGATTTTTTGTTAGATGGAAAATATCATTTCGTACTTCATTGACCATGTATTTTTTAGTCCTTGCTAAGTGAAATTTGTGGTACTAATTCATCGTTGCTAAGCATTGGTGTGAAATCGCTTAGCAACGAATATAGCGATCGTACGGTAGAGAACTTGTGTGGAAGTGAAACGACAGAAGTGTTATTATGGATACCAGCAGGCAATTTTGGCAATCTGGCCGAGTTAGGTCTGTCCAGTCGCTACTTAGGCAAAGGCGCTGGCGATGAAGAATTTGCCGAGTACTGCAGCTATGACGTAATGACAAAATCCTGTACTACTGATAACGGTGCTGTGGTAAGTGATGCGAAAAGAAGATATCCCGTAAAAGCGTACTTCGTAAACTTGTGTAAAAAATGAATCTCGTCGTTAATTTTTTTTTCAAATTGTTTGCAATGCCTTTAAAGGAAGGGTCAATTCTGTTGCTGACTGAAAAATTCCCCGAGCGGTATGAACTGCGTGATCTGGTGTACAGAAAATGGAGGAATTCCACCCATCTCGGTACACCGATTCTGGCCTACGGAACGTTAAAGAATCGAGAGCCAGCATACAAGTACGTTGATCAGGATATTTCTTATCTGGCGGATACACGAATCGAGTACGTCCTACCGGCAACCGTTACACACGGTATTCCTCTGTCGGTGTATCGCGGTAAAACGGAATCCTACAGGCTAGTCGCAGGCGAAACTTACTATAGCAGAAACTTTAAGGTAAGTTAACATAATGTCTGATAATGTGCAACACAGTTATGAGCATGGGCGTATGTGTTTTTTTTATGTTTTTTTCGACTTTTTATCTCCTTATCTACGAGAGAAGTTCCACGAAACGTGTTAAAAAACTGAAGGTTTACTACAAGCTGTCGAATCGTTCAGAGATTGAAAATATCGAATTTGCTGGGCCGTGCATTTGAACAAAATGTCATATGAACAGCAGAAAAAAACATGTCTGATTAAGGGTTAGATGTGGGGACATATTTAAACTTTTCATATATTACTACTTATGTCTAATTATTTCAATTTATTTTCAATTTGTAATGTAATCAATTGGTAATTCTTTAATTGGTTTTTCGAAAAATGTGTTATAAATAAAGTCATATTATCTTTTTCTTAGCGTATACGGCCTATTCGAACATTTCGGGCATGTACAGGATTACAGGACTTTATTTTACCATGTAGCCGGATAGTCAGCCCATGCACGCTGCGGATGAGAATTGAACGACGTCTGACGACTGATATATACTAGCCCAGCTGCTCCTGATAAACACTAACTTATATCATATATTATGTTTAATTTAACTAATATAGATTATTGGTTTATACTCTTCCCTTGATTTTGATTTTCATTGCAGACTATCAACGCTATTCGTTATATGAGCCCTTACTCAACTATTAACATCACTGTCATTGGATCTGAAGGTCGGGACTATCGAGAATTCCGCGCCAAGTTGGTTACCGTCTACACCGATGAAGAGGGTTACGGCTGGTCGAAATCCCTATCGTCGATTGAAGCTGCGGTATGATTGTTGAATGTTGTACAATTAATCAATTGTAACTACAGATCCTAAAGATTTTTGTTTCATCTTCAGGTCATTGAAACAAAGCTTACCGAGACGCACGTAGAATATGCGCTGCCAGTGAACTTATACGACACGAAACCACCAGTACTATCGCCTGTTTTGCCTGCAATCAATGAAGGTAACAGCGTCGTGGATAAAGGACAGTTACCGGCAATGGGTATCGTAGCGAAACCAGAAAACATTCACATTCATATCAGTGAGCTTGACTTCGGACAGGCGTATCCAGGTTTCCGAAACGTAGCGATTGGTGCTGCAATTTTATTCTTTTCCGTCCTTGGAGTAGCGATAATCGATATCATTAGGCGCGTTATCGCCAACCGCCGCGCCAAACGATTGCATCTAGGCAAGTACAGTCGGACGTAACCTTAACGATTTAATACATATGGGTATGAAAAAGTCGTAGCACATCAATCATTGCCGAGCGTTAGGATTATGTAAAAATCTTCTTAGTGCGTTACGCATTTTATTAGCACATTTTTTGCAGCATTCACAAGTATTAGTAAGTAGTTTACGAAACTTTTCTGTGACTCGCCGAGTGTATTAAAAGTTGGAATAAAACAATAAAATTATTTAACTACGCTCTACTCGAATTATTTGCACGTTTCAATTAGCTGAATTAGGGTTGTGCCGAACATCGTGCCGAAGGCATAATCATTTACTGAGCGGTTGATAAAACCCCTTCCGTACCCAAGACAGACCAGAGGATGGAAGTGTCGTCAGTTCGGTCGGTTTTTTTTCCTTAATCGACTGCAACACTGGCCCGTGGACGTCGGGGTTGAAACGATCGAAACAAATGTAAAACCTATCCGGCTGTGCGGGAAGCTCGTACAGTTTTTGTTGACTCTCTTCAACGCATTGCACAACACGCATCAGAAATTCAGTACGATTCTCCATCAGCAATCGGTACGCCTCGTTGTTTACCACGTACTCCGACTGTATCGTGTGATCGTCAAGGTTTTCCAAGATAAACTGTACAAATTTTAGCATTTGCCATATGTGACTGTCCCCTGGTTGCCATTTGGGAAATGCATCCGAAAGATTGAGTACTCCATCGCTGGGATCAATATTCGGATGAAACACGCTACTTTGAAAAGTAAAAACCTATAATTTGAGGGTCAACATGAAGTGTGCTATTACTATTTAGGATGGTATAATGTGTAGAACTCACCGGAACTGTAATATCGTTGGGAAATCGTTGAGGAAGCGTAATTGTGAACCGAAAAACAGCGTCTTTGTATACTCCACTTCGTACAAAAATTACGCCAAACCAAACTGGAAACAAAGTGCAGGTGTTATTAAAAAAAAAAAAAAGCAATGGGTCGTGATGCGACGCGTGATAAGAACTAGCGTTGTATCTACTTACGAAAGGGATTTTCGTACGACGGAGTTACATAAACACCACCAATATCTTCGCTCTGCAGCCGTTCACTGGAAGAAAAAAAGACATGCGGGATAAAGGTTACCTGAACACTAAACAAACAATAACCTAGTTAATACTAACTACTCAGCTAAAATTTTGTACTCTTGTAGGATTGCCTCCAATAGCTTATCGTTTGCGTCGAGAGTCATCGCTCAGGTGATGCCAGTGGTACGCCAGTGGTTTATAATGGTCAACTGTCTTGCGGTCTATCAATTAACAATTGAACGTTTAGTTTGTACATTCGTTGCCTCTACTAGAGCTACACACTTTCATTATACTATGCTAGATCATACTAGCATTATGTGAGTAATCTATCGTGATTTAAAAATACGATCAAAACAAACAATTGGTTGTTGAATGGCAAATGTTGAGTCTGACGTTCTCTTTTGCCAGAAAGTTTACCCACTGACACACACAGCAACTTCGTCGTATTTTGTGGTACTATATCTTATCGCGTGGATGACAGAAACATATTTTGCTTAAATAAGATCATAGTTTCCAGTTTAAATATATTTGATTGAATTTGCAACCTGTTTTCAAATGTATTTTAGATTTATTTATGGATCTTGAATTATTTTTAAATGCATCGAGAAATAAAAGAAATCGATGAAAGCTTTGTAATATGATAAAAGATAAATAGCTTAATGTCAAAATCATCTTGGTTGACTCATATAGTTGGCAGGCCGCACGCATCGTTGCGTTTTCGCAGGAAAAGAGTTTTGAAAAACTATAACTTCTATACGAATAGTTAGAAAACCATTGCTCAAAGAGACGCACCTATAGGAAATACAAAAAATTCCCTTTAAAAAGGTCAGGCAGAACTTATTTTCACACTTCTTCATTTCAGCAATGCAGGCAAGTTGACAAAACACTGACCATTTATGGTAGTAAAGTTGTGGCTCCGTGCATTTGATGATCATTGACCTCATTTGATACTTCTGTTGATTTGGTTTTAGGATCCCAATGAAGATACCGAGTGGAATGATATCTTACGAGCCAAGGGTATTATACCGCAGAAGCCTAAGGAAAAAGAGATAACCGAAGATGAAATCATTGGCATGATCGAAAGTACCATCGCCGAGAAGCAGAATGGGAAAAACTTGTCGCAGCTCGATCTAGATGAGCTAGATGAGTTGGAAGACTCGGAGGACGAGGCGGTACTGCAACAGTATCGGCAGAAACGTATAGCAGAAATGCAAGCCGCAGCTAGCAAGGCACGCTTTGGGACGGTACGTGAAATTTCTGGCCAAGATTATGTTGATGAAGTGACGAAGGCGGGAGATGGCATCTATGTAGTGCTGCACTTGTACAGCCGAGGGGTTCCGTTCTGCGCGCTAATCAACCAACATTTGACACAGCTGGCTGCGGCTTTTCCGATGACAAAGTTTGTTCGTGCAATCGCTACCACATGCATCGCAAACTATCCGGAACGAAACGTACCGACCATATTCGTGTACTTCGAGGGTCAGCTGAAAAAACAGTACATCGGAACCGTTGAGCTTGGTGGACCTAATCTAATGTGCGATGAGCTAGAATATATGCTCGGACAGGCCAATGCAATTGAAACTAACATCAAAGAGGATCCACGGGAGTCTAAAAAGATCAAAGACAAACTGTTTGCGGAACTGTCGGATAACAACGATTGGTAAATGAGAACGCATTTTAAGTGTCGGCTTTTCTATAAATTTTGATAAAATAAACGGTTATTTATTGAAAACAAATACCTGTACCGTTAATTTCAATTAAATCACCACAAACTTATGAAATAATTATGTGCAAATATTAGTTACCCCCATATTAGGTATTTTTCTCAAATATTCAAGATCGTATTTAAAGATGTGGAACAAATAGCCATTCAGACGGAACCATGTAAAGGGCCTAACTGCCATCGTGAACCATACATTATGAGCATTAGATTTCTAATTGTTATGATGTTTCCGCTAAGATATTTACGTGTTTTCTCCATTAATAATTGACAAATATAGTCAGATTGCTTAACAAAATACCTGTTATCAGTTTTTATTCATGAGTTTGTTTCATTTCTGCCATTTAATCCATTCTGTACTAAATACAAACCCGTGCCTTTACGTTAAAAATGCGTACTCCAATGAAAATATTATCGTTGTTGATTTTATTCACTTTTAGTCGCCAAAATTCCCTCCTTATGATATCGAATAGTGTTGTTTCCTACACATAGCACTTTAAAAGCTAGCACGTTAGTCAGCACCGGTCTTCTTGCGGGAGAGGGGAATGGAAGTAAATAAAGCATGACGGAGATGTGATTGGTGGCTTCAGACATGACGTTAACTCCCGCTAGCTTATCTAAACACAAATTACACCTTACCATACATATACCGTTTGTCAGCTAACATTTGTTCTTCAATGCTACATTATGTCGCTCATGTTATTTTGTTTCAGTATTCCCGTGAACTAATCACTACGGATTGCAAGTACACTACCAATTAATAAAGATATATTTACCAGATTACGCAGCAAGGCGTGAATGGGGCGTAACTGTATCGTAAAGGGGAAATTATATGAAAATAAGATTTTTGCTCGTATAAAACCAAATGACAATTAAGTAGCTGCATTCAATGGATTTTGTAGACAATTTGGTCCAATTAAGCAGATTTTTTTCCTTTTCAAACGGCGATTCGAGCGATGCTGACAACATTATGATCGTCATACCATTAAACAAAAAGAATTCTTTGTGACGTTATGAACGTTCAAACACTAATAATTTTCAAGAAACCCCCTTTTAAATTCAGCATAGTGAAACCCGTTTCCGTCGTCCCACAACTGACCGGTAGCCAAAACATAATGATCTAGTAAATGAAGAAAGCGCACTAGAAACAAGCTGTTCTTCACCACAACACTTTCGCTCTCCCGCGGTCTACCCAAGATCACTCATTCGCACAAGATTACTCGAAACGTTACTGAATTTTTAACTTTGAAATTTGTTGCAGGTCTGAATGATGGATGTTTTTCGCACAGGCACCGTTTCGGGAGTTGGTATCGCTTCACCGGTCGGTACTTTGTTCGCAAACACCTGCTTTACACCACCACCCTTTTGCTTGGCCATCTGATAATCACCAGAGTCAAAGTACTTTTGACCTTTCTGAAGACGTTTCTGTAAGAATGCCGAATGGCCGCCCAAACCGCGCGGACCGCCCATACCAGCGTTTGAGCCATATTTGGCTTTCATTTTCTCCTCTTCTTGTTTCTCCAGCTCACTGACCGACTGTTGCGGTTCCTGAGACGTCTGTAAAGAATATTGCAAAATGTCAGAATATTGGTCTACAAATGAAAGTTACCTTTGTTTAGTTTTACTCACATCCTCGGATTGCTGATCCTCTGCTACTTCAGCAATAGCGGTCTGTTGTTCTGTGCTTTCTTCAGCGCTCATGGTGGCTGTAAGGATATATTTGTTTCAAAGGTCGTCTACTTTTGTATTATCTGCGAGTGAAGATTGCTGAAAAGGGCAAAGGATTAAACAAAAATCAAAACAACGATTTAAAAGGATTAAACACGTAGAGTAGTAAAAAAAACATTCGATAGACGATTTTTTGTTCAATCGATTCAACGACAAAAGGGGGGCATCGAAAATGTATAACCTTGGAAAGATAACTATGCTGTGCTTTAACACTCAACGCTTCAATTAGCTGCAGCCAAGTGTAGGCAAACCTTGTTTTTATAATCATCGTATTTGAACTAAATCACATGTTTAAGTATAGTTCCATATGTTCCATGAGAAATACTGGCCTTAGCGTTTTACGCGATTGATTTTAATAATTATTTTATATTACTAAACAACACAAACACTGTTTTTTACACAACAGCAAATCGCGCTGACTTTTCTGTAGCAGTTTGTGTTCTATTTAGTAGAGGAAGTATGGAAATAAAGAACGAAAAATATCGATACTCTAATAAAATTCTAAGGCTCCAAACAGTCAGCTCCGATTCGATATCCTTCAACATATTATAACCACACTGGAAAGCATGCAGGACGCATACGAAACTGCAATGGACGACTCAAACGATATGGATGCTGTAAGCTTATTTTCTTGCACATACTGATGTTGATTATTTACGGAGCACTCCGCTTACATTATGATCGTATTAATACTGTAGAACAGTAGTCTCTTCGCACAGCAGCTTTGTTTATCGTACACGATAAAATAAAAACTGCTCCTAGGTTATAGAATAATATCGCAGTTTTTCCCGTCGCGTACCTTTTTTCGCACTCTTGTTCTAGTTCTCTAGCTTTGCGTTTTTGTGCGGCCTCGAACTCGCTCCAATATATGTTTACGGATGTCAACCAGCACTACCTGTGGTTAATAATTTTATATTAACTGGGTTTAACGCGAGGAGATAAACATGTGGAATTTATTATTTACAAATTCTGAAACTTTTATGATAACATTAAACACAAAAAATTTCGATAAAACAAGCTAGACGTTCTTAGAGAAATTCACAACAAATGTGGTGAAGAGTTAAACTCTTCGATCCCATTATAAACGCAATAGCCGAAGAGGAACCGAAGCGAAGGATAAATGTTGAAACAAAAAATGATGTTCGAACTTCGAATTTGAAGCAAATTAGTTAAGTTTCATTTACTTCAAACAATTAAAAAAAAAAGAAACTAAAAATGTTATCCGTTAACGAAAAATGATTCACAAAAATTGACCTCTGGAATACCTTAATGTGGAAAAACTTACGAAAACTCTACTATCATGCCAAACTTCAACATTAAATATATTAACCAGCAGATCCTAAGATGGCTTGCAATGTACGGATAATATCCGCACATTTCAGTCTAGAAGTTATGTCTATCGGTAACCTTAGCAACGATCATATTTTCACTGTTTATTAGTGCCCCGGAATTCTTGCTTTCGTGATGGCCAGCCTTAAAATCGGAAATGATACGGAAGATATGTTTTACGAAAATCTTTCCTTGGGTTTGGCTAAAGTTCTAAGTAAGTAATTGAACATGGCAATAAGTGCATGTAGTTATACCTGACCTATTTAAATTTAAATCGTAGACAATATTCCAAGAATAACCAACGTGACGCTCGAAAAAAGGTTGCCTTGCGAAAAAGCTCAAATTACGGCATGGGAATCGAGACACAATGTTTACCTACCGGACGACATGAAGCGGTTTTATCTTTCTACCGATGGATTCAATTTCTACTGGAGTTACCAATATTCCCGTAAGTAATGAGTATTAGAAAACACTTTCAATATTTGTTCTACCACCTTTATTCCTATCTTTCAGCCAATGATATAAGGCGTGTCGGCCATATACACTTTCCACATTTGATTCAGATAACGTTGGTAAGAGATAACATTGATACCATCTTGACCGTTAGTCCAAATACGACTCTCACGGTTCCACCTATTATCCGTCAGTCTAACTACGTTGATATGTGCTCGGGGCACATTGATCACCTTAATTTAAATTCGAGAAGCAAAATTTTTGAGTTAAGCACGATTGCAAACCTAGCAAAAGTGTGTCTTGTTTATGAAACGCCGGAGAGTTCAAGTCCAAAAATATTTCTCCTGGAGACAAACTCGTTACGATGGCAGTTTCTAGCTGAATCATTTACCGAGTATTTGCGAATGAGCATTGCACATCTGGGCCTTCCTTATTGGGAACTGTGCTTTTCTAGCTGTGGTTTACCTGCATGGACAGAACAACTCTTTTTACTACTAGCACCGCATCTGTTGGAAAAAAATGAAAATAGAAGGTTAAGGAATATAGTTTGCATCAACGAAAATCCGCCATACAATGTACTGGATCCTGTCGTGTTTCGGACAAAGCTACGCTGCTCACGTCAGACGCAGAAAATGCGTTTGAATAATTAGGAATCAGGATATTCATGTTTGCACTACTATTTGCATAACCACAATACTTCAATTAGATTTTGAGCTATATATTTTTGTCTAAAGTAATTTACATTTTTTTACAAGTAATTTTATGCTGTCAGAATAAGGAAGCATGATTAACTAGATGACGATGTGAAAAATGCTTGATACACGGCATTCGATGTTAGTGGCGCTTTTGGTATAATAATATTTGTGTTGAAAGTTTTGTTTATGTGCTGAAAGATGTAGTATTTTTTTCTTTTTGTAATTTAAAATTAGACTATTTGTGGTGAAAACAATTCATTTACATGTAAGAGTTGACAATTTCCGCCGTTCAATTAGGCTTCATTTTGGGACGTCATTCATTCGCCAGTCTGTCTGAGTCACACGAACAGAAGCAGCAGTTAATGCTAGGTAACTTCCCAAACAGTCGATTCTAAGGAGTGCCTTGGCCGATTGGGAACTTCTACATGAGCATCGAGTCCATCGCTGATTCTGCTAAGACGACGTGCCCAACTGCCACGCATTCCTATTTAAAAGATTATATCCAATTAATGGCCTCTTCTACCCAAAACTGATAAAGAAAGGGTAAATGCAAGTAAAATTTAAATTATATCAGTAATGACGTAAATCTAAAGAACCAGGAACAGAATAAATCAAACTGGAGTCTGAAATACGCCGGTATAATTTTATAACAATATTTGCAAAGTTGTTATTTGCGTTTATTTAAGCACATTGAAGTCAATCACTTACAATTACCTTGTCTGCTGTTATTACTTTGTTCACGAAGTGTGTGAAGAATTTCTTCGTAATCTGTTTCTCGCGATTTCTTCAGTCCGTGCTGATATTTGGCTTCTTTCGCTAGGAGTTGTTCACGTTGAATTTGCGTCTTTACTTCGATTGGGATATCCGGTATAATGAATTGCATAATTCCAGTCAAAACAAATACGATGTGTTCAAATATAACAACAAAGGCCAAGCGCGCTGCAAACACATGCCAGTAGTGCGGACTTAAACCGTACTGCTCGTCAGCATCTGGACCATTGCGGTAGCCCCGATATTGGCAAGTGTCTGGGTCCGACTCTGTCTTAGTGCCCCATTCCTCTTTGTAGTCAGAGGTGTTGAAAGCTGTATCAAAGAGTAAAGTGTATAGCTAATAATTGGTGTACTGTTTCTTTTATTAATTGTTTATTAATTACTTGAAAGCGAGTGCTCTATATATCCATGCAAAGAGAATTGTGGCGAGTAAACGTACTTATAAACCATTCGTGGGATGAAGTCACTTGTGTAGGCAATAACAAATGCCTGGAATGAATAAAAAATTTAAATAAGATGAACTTAATGAATTGTAATTGTAAAAAATGGAATGAATCTCAGCATTCCGACCACTTTCAAACGATTTGTTTTCAAAGATGGTAGATTCAAAGATAATTGTTGCCGTATGATTTTAAACTAAATGGCGAAAATAAACATTGTGTTTTGTCGCTATAACTATTTATTAAAACCAATAATTAACTAGACAATTTTTAACACAAACGGTACAAGACGTAGCGCTCTTCATCACCTATCCTAAGTGTAGACGTACCCGAGTGTAGTCGTAATCTTCGGTACTTAATAATCAACTTATTACTCACAAAACTAACTAACTAATAAATATATTCAAGTTTTAATACCTGAATGAACTTTTCATACTGGCTGGTTAATTGCTATTTAATTTTGGTTGACTGTCTGGTTTATGTTGTATAAATATTTTAATGATTAAAAAGCATTATAAATATGAAAAAGTGATTGGACTACGCATTTTTTTAATACTTACATTTGACACAACAGCTGTGTACGTTATTATTTTCAAAATGCCATACCATGCTCCAATATCCTCGACGCGCTCAGCTAGTGGTCGCCGAGATTGTGTTACCATTTTGTATGCGTCTAATCTAATTTCAGCTATGTTATTTAACAGTGCAAATAAAGGTGCCAATGGAAACGCTGCTACAAAAAGAGTAACAAATCCGTACTGAACAACTGTAAATATTTGTTAAAAAAGAAGATATGGCAGATGAAGTAAAACAAGATTTAGTTGTATTGAAAAGTAAAGCTTCATAAACGTACTCATTTCTAAATACTCATCAAACAAAGCCAATTTTCCTGGATCTTGCAAGTGATAGTCCTGTTCCCATGCCATGTGTAAATGTGTTTCATCCTTTGTAAGCTGCTTGTGCTTTCGTTGACGCCACCAATTGTAGAAGGCACTATAGGAAAATTAAGTAGTAAAAAAAATGAGTGCGATGCAGATGATAGACAGTAAACTTTTTTCATGGATACGAATGAACGTATGAGACTGCCAAGTTGTCAAATAACGATCGATGGATGGCACGAATTAATGAATGTTTAAAACTGAACGCAGTGTCAAAAAACGCTAGGGTTACCGTGGATGGATTTGCATTATATGAAAAACCAATACTTCATCACCCATATTCAGGCGGTAACCCTAGGCATTACACGAATTCGGGTGATGTGGCGCTGAACGTGTGAAAGTATTTGTATGATCTCAATAATAAACTTACGGGAAAAAATATTCCATGAAGTTATTCCAGCACTGTTTGCCTACCATTATGATAGCTAGCTGAATACAAAGTTCACTGAGACATCCAGCAGGATCACAAATATCACCCTTTAACCGAAGAAATTCACTTTTTCTGGCCACGTCATCCCCGGGATAGTCATAGAAGCGTCCCTTGAAGAATGCTATATAGATTAGTGAACTGTAAAAGTTCATGAACTCAAACACGAATATCTTTACTGTGTATGAGTCTTCGTATTCTGTTTGTGTACGCGGATTTTCCATATTGGTTAGGTACAAGGCTAATTTATGATAGATCTGTATAATTTACAAAAAAAAAAATTAATATGCTAATAATTAATAGGGATATTGTACCAACATGTACTTACACGCGTGAGTAACATGATGATGACAAGATTGATCAACGCTGCAGTCATAGTAGTAAACAGTTTGGCATGTGTACGGAAAAATGATCCTCCTCCGCTATAGATTACCGAAACGAGCGATATTCTATATATGATAGTTCCGAGAACAGCTCCAAGGACAACAGAAATCTACGGAAATGTGTGTTGATAAGAAAAGATAAAAATTAGACAAAATCAAATTGAATACAATCAACCAACTTTAAAAACACGTCGCAAACGGTCATACATAATACGTACCATAAATAAAACAGCACTAGATGTAGCAATAAATCGGACGGCTCGAGTCCACGTTGGCATGTACGGTTCTTTTTCTCTGGTGACCGGGTTGATGCGGAAGGTTTTAACGGTTGTTTCAAACTCTGGGCGCATATCTTCTTCATTTTCAATATTCTGTAGATCCCATTCCCACACCAGAACTGATTGCTTTCGCTTCCACAACTCCAGAAAAGTAGTCGCCCAAAATGACATGAAAATCGCAAAGAACACCGTGGACGGATTGTCAAAAAGATAGGTAAGTTGGGCGAAAAAGCATGACTCATGCAGCTGTTGATAGCTGCACGCTCGATCACACAATGGACATAACACAGTTTTTCCAGGCCCGTTCACATCGCAAATCTCTTTTGTTGGTATGTTATCACTAGAGTCCATTGAAGCAAGACCGTATAGAAAACAGAACAGCCCAACGATGGCCGGCGCGTACAACATTTTAGTGTAAAATCCTAGCCAGCAAAAATAAAGTGCAATCTTGTCTCCGAAATATTTGCGCACTAGACAAAGCGGCTGTTTCTTGTACCACTTGATTGGTCTTGCCCATTCCAGATAGAGAAGACGTCGATCAAATAGAGCACCGGACGAATGATCTTTATCATAACGGCCTTCGTGTAAAGGGAAACAGGCGAGATAGGTACCATCGTTCAACAGTCGTCGAATGCCAACGTTGTTAACCTTTTCCGTTTCATCAAACCTCGTTCTCATCAGAATTTGCATAACTAGCAGGCTGCGTTGAGCGCTTGTGTAGGATGTACAACGATCTTTTACGATGAACTGTTCCTCCGGGTTTCCGTTTGCAGTTGCCGAGTAGAAGGAAGGCTCCTTTTCTATACGACCGTGATCGTATTCGGTCATGGACATTAGACGGTTCCAGTAGTTTAGAATCTTATTTTGTTGCCGACGAAGTGCGGTTTCCTCCTCCTGTGGTGTAAAAACCAAATCATTTTACCCAATTTCATTATTACCAACCTAGCTCATACTGACCTTCACACTTATCGTAATAAATCTTTTGACAGGTAACTTCAAATTCATCACTTCTGCATAACGGGACTCTGTACGCCAGGGAATGTGAATTTTTACAAAATATGTTTTACCATCAAAGGCCTGTGCTTTGTCCTCCACCTCGAATTCCAAACCCTCGCGGATAAGGTTTTCCTGAAACAGTTTCCGTTGATGTCGTTTTAGTGCTTCCAACTCGGTCATAACACCCTGATCATCTTCCTCGTAGCACAGAATCATGTCGATTTTTCGCCTTCCATCACGAAACATAAGAGACTCTGGATCCAGCCCCTATTAAAACAACCATAACAACGGTTAAAGAGTTGAAAAGTGATAATGATTACACTGTAGCCAAAACTTAAAAGTAACTAACTCTCTAAAATTATGATAACCTATTCTCCGGTGGTAGTTTTTAAGCCATACGACCTAACAACGAGGGCAATAGGTTCAAATCTTGATAGGACTGATGGCTCCCCTTTCCTATGGGTAGACATTTCAGTCATAGATAGCCATCAAGCCCATTATTGACTTGGGCAGGCCTTGACCGACTATGGATGTTGAACCAAAAAAGAAGAATAAGTACCTGTTATGACTTTTCTATTCGATTTGAATGGCAAGAATGCAGTAGGATAGTTTTTAAAAGCAGACAAAAAATTAAAATTTAATTGTATTTTTCATATCATTTTATGTTTTCCATATCAGCGTCAGATCAAGATGAAGTGCGTGTTACATAAAAATAGTTTCTTTTTTTATTTGAAATCATGACTTAATTTGTGAATCCACCCAATACCGCAATTTTCTATTTCTAAAAATAGAATACCACCTTTCCTGCATTATATGCTTCATAGCCAGATATTTCAATAAGTTTTAGAGACATCAGTTGAGATTTTTTTTAAAATAATTATTTTTGACACACAAATGGCGCCTGATTGGTAGTGATTATTAAGATAGATCCAAAAATAAAATTACCTCTTTATCCTGCTGACTTGAGCGCCGCGTATCTGGCGACTGATCGGAAGCTTTGCGTAACTTTAGCAGATTTCGCAGACTTCCTTTTCCAAGGGAATTATTTCTATCGACGCTCGTTCCACCGAAGCAGTGGCCTCCTTGACCTGTGCCTCCGGTTGGTTGATCGCTTAATGAGCTTTGCGTTCCACCTACTAAGGTAGGATCACGGTCACCAGTCAATCCGATTAACTTAGAGGACGATCGTCGTCGCTCGTTAATGATGCTCGTTGTGCTAGAGTTAAAACTTTTGTTGAATTCTGAAACTATGTCCGGAGTATCCATCGGCGTACCAGGTATGTTTTCACTGGCACTAATTTTTGGACCAAACAAGTTGCTGTAAAGATCGGGACTGGATATGTAATGCAACAGTGTTAATACGACAACACACTAACAACATTGCCAATTATCCGTGGAACCCTAAGATTTTAATATCATAGATAAGTCAACAAGGGGAATAAGAAAGAGCCGTTTTTATCGAACGAATACACCAAACAGTTAAACAAAAAATGCGGGGAACATCCCTTGGTAAGTTAGGCCCGATGGGAATTAATGCTTGTGGTACGACCTTCCATAACAAGGACAAATTTCGTGCTTATTCAAATTTTGTAGTTAACTACAAACGGCCCTTATGATGAAGTAGATAGTGAATGAAGAAAGAGAACTACGTTGCAAAAATAAATAGATTTAATTTGAATATTTAATTCGAGTGCAACATCGTTAGCTGTTTCAGAACGAAAGCTTTTAACAACATTTAAAGGTGTTTTGAATACCTTGCTCTAGTACGCTTACTTGTAAAACTTCTTGAATGCACTTTTTGTAAAATGATATAAAAAATCAACAAAACATGAAATGTACCTACGACTGTGCTCCTCTGTATCATATGTTGGAGCTACCTCCTCGCGCGACAACCGATCCTCGGTCTGAAGCCACTTCTCGACCGGTGTCTTTAGCAGTGGACTTTCCATTATGTCTTCCAACGGTGGTAATTTATCAATGAAGTTCGTATCTTTCGGGCTCACGATCTGAACACTTCCGTTGACCATTCCCGAATAGCCGTTGGTGATGACAGCGTCAGTTTCTACCACGAATTCTAACGCCGTCTGTTGAATTGTAGAGCTCGGCGAGGCTGTACTGTCCTGGGAGGAAGATTGTTTAAGACCAGTTCCCATGTCTTGGGCAATCATGCGATGCATGAAATATTTTGTCTTTCCGTGATTGGTCAGTACAGTACTACCTCCAGTTCCGACATCAACCGTAGCCATTTCAATACCTTCGACAGTGGTTCCTTGGTGGTTATTAATAGATCTCAAATTATCCGTACTGTGTCGCATGAGTACATGATGTTGTTCAGACATCTGCTGTGAGAAGGAAAATAATGTAAATGGCACATAGTAAGTACGCCTCATACGTGAAGTTATTTGTGCATATTGGAATGAAAGTGGGGCAACGTATTCACTGTGTGAAAGCAGCCCCGGACAGTTCTCACAAGCAAAGTGAGAATTAATATTTACGTTTCAGTGGGAGCAGATTTTGAGACAAGCGCATGTTGACGAGATTCTTTAACAAAGTTTTGTGTTTTTGGGATGCACCGAGGTTTATTATTGCATAAACTAGCTGGTCCGGTAAACCTAGTTTACGCAGCGTATTATTTGATGCAAAAATTAGTATTTGAGATAGGAAATTAGAATTTCTTCATCTTAATTGATACTTCGGTTGTGTGTTTATATCATTGATGAGTATTATACATATAATATGGTACAGGGCATACATTTTTACAGTTAATAATTTTTATGATAGAATAAACCATGTACACACATTTTTTCATTTTTACAAACCTACTTTAAACCTAACTCACACCATGTGTTTTCCGTTGTTCATCTCGCAGCGCTTTTTGTATAGAAACATACCTGTGAAAGAATCCCAGCAAGCTAGGCACCTCTCTGCGAATGTCAGTATGCTGTATATAACAACAACAGAAACAATTCCACTTTTTGTATGTTATTTTAAAAATTGCAATTAAATTGCAACATAAAGTTTTGTTCAAATGCTTAAAACATATTCTCATACGACGTGAACGTGTGTGCAAAATTTAGTTAAAAATGATCCAGCCGTTTTGGAGGTAGCTGGCAACAAACACATTAGATTTTTTTATATATATAGAAGAAGATTAACTAATATTAAAACACATTAAAAGTTGCACAAATAAATAACGTAAAAATAAATGAACATGCGCGAGGAACGTCCAACAACCGTGGTACCCGAAAAGAGAAGGAAAGTCCTGATGTTCGAATCCAGTTGGCTTTCCTCGAATGCTGTCGGTTACGCGACAGCATGGAGTCGCGGGCTGGCTGTGCCCGTCCAACAGGGTTGTTCGTCCGCTCACCACATTTCCCCCTCTTAATTAAGCTGATAAGCTCCGATAATTAAACTGATAGCCGACGTGGAAGTCTTCTAACCCGAGAGGACCTACGTGGCACGTCTACCAGCTGCTGGTTTTCACCTTCGGTAAGACATCGTGTCTCGAGAGGATGCTGTGGTGATGCCTCCTGGAATGCCTCACACGCAGACGCTGGCATTCCAGCCTCATGCCTCAGCAGAACGAAGCGCTGGCACGAGGTGTATTATCCTCGGTTGGCTGGATACATTCCATTCTGCTAACAGCATGTCAAGGGGTAGCTGGATTGCTGGTGATGAACCGCCGCTATTTCGTCGTCTCAGCTGGTTAACGTGACGGCTTAGCAATCAAACGATCTCCCTTGGAACCACTTCCGTGTGTTATTTTTAAAATATTTCGCCCAGACGGTATCGTTTCGTTTGAATCTTCGATCCGGTGATCCTAGTGTTAATGACGATTCTTCGCAAGATGGTGGAGGGCGCAATAGCTCAAGTACTGTTCTCATCGGGCGAAAAAACATCACTTCAACTGGGATTTTCTGTTGTGTCAGTTGCGCATTTGGTATAGAGCTTTCCTTTTCTAGTTCAATACTGGCAATGAGGTATTCCGACTCTGGTTTTGCATAGTTCTGGATGAGGTGTGAAAGAACGTCGGCGTTGTCAAAAGAACCAGTTGGAACGTATTGGATGTCTATATTATACAGCTGAAGTGTTAGTGCGAACCGCTGCACTCGATTTGCTGTGTACGTTGGAATCCCTGTTTTGCTTATGTGTTTTTTTTCGTAATGTGTGAGCAGGAGGTCATACGATAGTACGGATTTGAATTGCTCAAGCACTTTTTGGCATTGCGGTGTCCATTAGATTTTGTTTCCGTTTTGTAGCAGCTTGTCTAATGGGTAGCGTAGCTTTCGGATCCTGCGGGAAAATAAAGCATCATACCTTACTAAAGAAATTTGAAATGTCAGTAGGATGACACGTGCAAAATCTCGCTATCGCTCACGTCATTCTCAAAAATTACTCACGCTAGAGTGTTATAATAATCAGGCTAGTAGCAGTTGAGCAGCTGACCTTAGTGTCAATTTGGAAGCTTTTTATAAAATGTCTGACTCAATAAAAGCAGTGCCAACGTACGATGGAAATAACAAACAGTTTTTTGCGTGGCTGAAAACAGCAGAAAATGCTCTACATATTTTTAAAGGTAACGTTCACCCTGCCGTTTACTTCATGTATGAGGATGTTATAAACAACAAAATACAAGGGCCGGCGAAAGATCCATTGTGCTTAGAGGGGAACCTTACTGATTTTCTAGATGTTAAAAAGATCTTGATAAAAGCTTCCAGTGCTTGATATGATTTATCAACGCACATGTGTTGTAATAGATTTTCGCAAGCTGAATGAAAAAACTGTAAATAATAAATAGAATAGAGGAAATTTTGGACAGTTTGGGACCTACAAAAACCTACATACACGTGTGCACGATAAATTTGACAGTTCCTGTGGGAATTGAGATTTTTTGTTTTTGTTTTAATGAAGCAAATAAGAAAAAAATGTTTTTCTACGAAGTTTAGCTTACCATGTTGGCTGCACTAATTACGTCGTGTTGATGTCCCGGTTTGCGTGTCCGGCGCGGATCATCATCATACACGTAATTCACTTCCATAGTTCTGGCGGGTTCCACGTATTAAATTCACTCGACATTTTTTTCACTGTTTCCAAACACTTGAGGCTTTCGAATGACGTATCGTTTGTTTTGATACGATTACTCAATCACGAACTATAAACGAAATGGCCAAGTGTCAAATGTATCTTGCACACGGTGTACTTCTCGACAATTGATCTCAAATTTGGCTTCCATCAGATAGAGATGAACTACGTATTAACAGGGTACATTGGCTTAATTTGCTTCGTCTACTTAGACGATATTATTCTAATTGGTCATAATTTAGTATCGCATTTGGAAAATGTAGATAAAGTATTGAAAAGATTAGCTTCCTGCAACTTAAAACATCAAGTGGCCAAATGCGAATTTCTAAAAAGATAGATTGAATGTCTTGGGCACTTAATAACTCAACACGGAATAATACCCAATCCCGATAAAATCCAAAAAATATTAGATTGGAAGCAACCTACTAACCAAAAGGAAATTAAACAGTTCCTCGGGCTCACTGGTTATTACCGTAAATTTGTGAAAGATTATGCTATATTAAGTAAACCACTTTCTAAATACCTAAAGCAAGGAGCAAAATAACACACCAAGAAGACGATTATGAAAATGCTTTTGAAGAACTAAAGCAAATCATTGCTTCCGATCAAGTCCCTGCTTATCCTGACTTTGAACAACCGTTTACAGTAACTACAGACGCTAGTAATTTTGCACCGGGAGCGGTATTGTCACAGACTTAGAATAATTGCAAAAGGCCTAAAAAATTCATGCTTTATCTTTACGGGGAAAAGTTAACGTTAGTTACAGATCATAAGCCCCTTAAATTAATAAAAACAACATTTAAACATTCATATATATTAAATTGGAGATTAGAGCTTGAAAATTTTAACTATGATGTAAAGTACAAAGAAGGACGAGAAAATGTGGTAGCTGACGCATTGAGTAGAATTACTTATCCCGAAAAACCATCGCAAGAAATTAATGCTTCTTCTATTTCAGATTCGCAAAAGTGAAACAAATCCAAGTATTGAAACAATTCATTCTTCGGAGAGATCTAACGATTATTATGTTCATTATACGACTAGGCCTGTCAATTTCTATAGCAACCAATTAGTGTTTTAGCTAGGAGAAACAAATGCCATTGACCAAGAAATACCTTTTGCTAATTTTAGAAGAAGCACTAACACACAAAATAATTATGATACACATAGCATCAGCCAGCATTTGAGAATGTATCATTATGGAAAGCAAACAGCGATTTTCGCTCCACAAAACCTTATGTTAATGCTTCAAGAAACACTTAGCGGTCATAACTTTACGAAAGGCTATTTTGTAGTTACAACAAACTTTGTGAAAGATGTAACAAACTCTGATACACACGTATCAGATCACGTAGATTTCACCCAGACCTATCTCACAGAAACCTTTAGATCGCGTTCATATGAACCTTTATATTATTAATTAGTGTAGTTTAATTGTGTAGCAAATCGAAAAAATACACTGAACAATTACGGAAATTATAAACACGAACAAGTACAAGTACGAAAGAGCGGATACAAGAACCTTAACAAAAATTGCTGTTACGCTTTAAAGCAATAGTATGCACACATCAACAAAATATACACCAAACGAGTTACTCTTCAACAACACCAACAGTAGAAGTCCTCCAGAAATATGGAAAAGTGCCGAAACATTATTTAATGAGGCATATAAGAACATGACAAAAGCAACCAATCAGCAAAAGAGATAAAACGATAAGAAATGTATTCCACCAACATCAGAAGACAAATGCCTAATGCCTAATATAAGAACTGAGATGCCTAAAGGACAAAACTTTTGAAAATGCTAGGGGAGCGAAGAGGCATAAATAAAAAATCAAGAGGTTGAAAATTAGTATTAGTTAAGATAAAACTCAACTTATCCAATACGGAACATCTTAGCCTTAAACAATTCGGGAAATTATTAATAAATTGATGGTGAAGTATTGATCGGTGTGAGAATTATTGAATGCAATTTAAATGAATTTATTATGTTACATTGTGATTAGGCGTTGGGTTAGGGTAATATTAAGATGAACCTTTTATAACGTTTATGCTTTATACTATATTTCCTAATCGGATGAGGATGCCCGTGTTTTACCCACCGCCCACCGCCCCACCCCCGAATAAGTAATAAATGGTACAATTAATATTATATTTATTTATAATATTATATCATTCCTTACTAAAGAAACCTTGTCCAACGTACAGATTTGAAACGTCAGTTGGATGACACGAGCTGCCTCCTCGAAATCTCTCTCTTATTCTGACCACTAGCGAATAAAGACGTATAAAGTTACTTCTAACTATATGTCATATTTTCCGACGGGGGTAAGGGTTCAACGAGATCCATGTGTATGTGATCGAATCTACCTTGCGTTATTTAAAAAAAAAATTAGTGGAGATTTTACACGACGGATAACTTTGGCCTTCTGGTATCCAAGGCAAGCACGTGTCCAAATGCCGATGTCCTTTTGCATGGCTGGCCAGAAAAATCTATCTGACACTATTTTGCGGGAGGCGCGTATCTCCGGATGAGCCAGGTTATGTAAATTATAGAATGTGGACTTTCTCAGGCTTTTCAGGTACGTATAATCTATTTTTCCCTGTCGACGATTCGAAGTTATATTCTAGTTTATATTTCGAATCTTTGTTCTTTTGATTTGTTCCACCAGGTTTCCGGTTGTTTATCTTGTTTCTGCTCGATTGAAATTGTTTCGTACGTTTCGGTTTTGTTTACAACGAAAGATTCCGTTTCACTTACTCTCGATACGCATCGACTATGACGTTGCTTTCACCGTTGATATACCGTATATCCATCCATCCATCCATCAATTACGTAACGCTCATAGGGGGAGAGGGGTTCGCTCAAGCGTTATGATTTGTTACAAAGGGTAGGGGATATAAACTTTTGTTACGTAACAAAATAAAAATAAAAATTAAATAAAATTGTTTTAATACTAGTTAATTTGGCCCAGGTTACAGGGCTACGCAGCGGAATATCGAGGATTTAAGCAAACTGCAAACTATCGTACGCACGTGGCTTTCTCCCGCCAGTATACTGATAACATTCCCATTCTTGTCGATGTACCGATCTCTGTCCTTGATTCTGCTTCAGTCCTAATTCCAGTTTCAGTGTGTGTTCCTGTTTCAAATCTTATTTTTTTTGACACAACAACCATAGCTTATTGCTGACTTTCTCTGTGACTTGGTGTACACAAAGCAGAATAGTTAGTCCTACTTAAGGGGAGGCGGCCCGAATTGGATTCAAACAACGTCGGGCCTTATGAAAAGTCTACGCCGTTACCATTCGACCATCGCCTCCTCGTCGCCTTACCTTGCGCAAATCCTTGTACCATCCCTTTGCTGATTGTGACATTCCACCTTGTCCTTATCCTTATCCTTGATTGTTAAAAAAAATCTAGTATTCAAAAAAAGGATTCACTACTGGTTCCCATCGGCGGGACAATACACGTCAATAAGCGGAACAGAATTTGGGGTTTATTCTTGAATGAAGAGTTTGGCAAGCTATTGAGTGATCGGGGGGCTCTGGCTTTCTAACTACGGAGCGCCATCGAGTGACATTCTATGGCCGTTTGACACTTGGCCATCGCAATAACCCCATATCAAGGCGTGGATGGTATTGTAGTGACATTTTATGTTTTTTTTTGCAGAAATGGGATCATGAACTACTTTTCCGGTTACTGTTAGTGTACCTGGAAATGGCACGGTTGGATCAAGTTTTTTACCAAGTCCGTTTTATTTTATTCTAAGTTTAGGCCCGTACTCCTCCACCTTTTTCAGCTTGAGGAGGCTATCTCTGAAACTATTGTTTTCCAGATCTTACCGGATAAATTTTTACTTGTTTTCCAATTGTAGCTCCTACAAAGGCTTTGATTGTTAAATACGTGCGTAGTATGATAGCATTGCAAAAGTTTTACTTTAGAAACATTCACGGTTAAAACGCACATATGAAACGATACATTAGTTTTATATTTTTACGCCAATACAGGTTTTGGTGTAGCAAGCGCTTTTGTACTGACATAAGCCGGAGAAAATAATGTTTTTTATTGTTCTATGCAAAGTGTATGGAGACCAGGTAGTCTCATAACCTGTTTTTTTATATAAAACTCCAACTGTCAAAATTTGACAGAACGGCGAAATGCATGACCTACTCAAAATTATTCACAGAATATCTTTTATATGGCGCTCAATGTCTACTACGTATGTTATGCTGTACAATCCGTATCGTTTCCATAGAAATTTTACACCCGTACTGTCAAAATGACTTTTTTTTTATTTCGTTTCTATTTGTCAATTTGTATGGGATGAGACCACCTAGTCTCCGTACACTTTGTTTGTAAGCATGCTTTGCTCGGTCAGGAAAACACCCAGGATGGCTAAAGATATTAGATTCATCTAAGCAACCAAGATATTCATGGAAACCATGTAGTTTTGCGTGCTGTTTTGCTCACTGCGAAGGTGAGTGTTACCTTTCTCAGTATGGCGAGGGTTACTTTTTTCACTGTAGCGAGCAACAACCTTACTACAATTTATTTTCGAATATGAGACAAAAGTTGGGGGGTTGTACAGTTATACGTTACGTAAATAGTAACAGGGTAGAATCTAAATTTTAGCGTTACGTGGGTAAACCTTCCAATCTATATACACTAGCTAAAGACTGATTGACCAAAAATATAGTCCATTCAAATAGCGCTGCGAAATGAACAACGGAAAACACATGGTGTGAGTTAAGTTGAAAGTATGTTTGCAATAGTTTATAAACATGTACATGTTTGAATTAATCACAAAAATAATTATTAAAAACTGTTAAAATGTATGACCTATACCATATTATTAGTATAATACTCATCAATGATATAAACACACAACGGATATATAAATTAAGGTGATGAAATCCAAATATACAGTCAAACACTAATTTTTACAGCAAATAATACGCTGCGTAAACTAGGTTTACCGGGCCAGTATAGTGGGTTAGTATATATGTATGTATATATAGATGGACTGTTGTGCCCCCGATAAAAAATATTACAATATCGGCGTATGAACTTAAATCACAAATAAACATCACACGGCAAAGACAGCAGGAAGCTATGTACGGTGAGCATAGACGTGGTCAATGAATGCTACTATCGAGATTCCTGGCTCGAACACGTCACTATTACAGGGGTTTTCGGCCTATCTAACCTTGTTGGCACCATATTCCTGTATTGTTGAATATTCCTGTATTGTTGAATATACGGCACAAGCACTGGAATGGGTCCGAATAGCCAAATACTGTTCTATGATCTGAGGTGGTTAACATCTCGCGAGCGCGTAGCGACCTAGCAGGCACGTAAAGGTTGATCGCGGAAAGTAACGCTATTGAATCGATACGGTCGTTGAGTAGCCCGGCAATAAAGGATAGACTTGAACGATGAATACGATCCCCTAGAAAGGGTAGGCCGAGGAGCATGCAACTGGTCTGATACTCTAGGCTGCTGTTATACGATCGGAGCGCAAACCGTGTAAATTTTTGCTGGATAGACTCTAGACGCGCGAGAGGCTGGGTTGCGGTAGGTCACCACATCACACTGGCGTACTGCATCAGCGAACGGATGAACGAGCAGTAGAGCGCCTTCATGAAGCTTGGGTCACGAATCTCGCGTGTCATGTTGATGACCTGGCCAAGTACCCGATTACCGCTAGCTACAGCATGATAAAGCTGCTCTTTGAAAGACAGCATTGAATCTAGTAAGAGGCCAAAATCATTGACACACTTCTTACGCTCCAGAATCAGGCCATCCAAAGCGAAGTCATATATTGAGGGACTCTTTGAGCGGCTGTAGGTGTTACATTTGTTTATGCAGAATGTTAACGCATTACAGAAGGTGGTTGTCAGCTGGAAGCACCATGAATGCATCATTCATGTAAAGCAAGAACAGCAATGGACCGAGGTTACTGCCCTGAGGGACGCCGGAGGAAGCACGAATGGGCCTGGACACAAGTGAGCCCAACTTCACCTAGTAGTAGCGGTCAATGAAATATGATCTCGTCCAAGACATCAAGGGCTCAGAAAGTCCCAACCTGTCAAGCTTAGCGGGCAGAATGGAATGCGATACGCTATCGAATGCTGCCTTGATGTCCGTATAAACGCATCTTCCTGGAAACCGGCGTCGATATACCGGTGGCATAAGCTGACAAACTCTAACAGATTGCAGAGCATCTCGAACACTTTGGCGCAGACACTGAGAGAAGTAATGCCACGATAATTTATTGCCTCATTATTACAGCCGTTTTTGTGAATGGGCGTTAGTCAAGTGTTTTTCGAAGAACCTGGAAATATACCACAATGGAGTGATTCGCGGAAAATCCTGGAAGGTGTATTTGACAGGGCGCCAGCTAAAACAGCTGCATCAATGATGTCCGGACGAAGTTTTCGTCAAAACGTCGGACAAACAGTTCGCATATTTCTGGGATGGAGCCGAACCCGAATCCGAATGTTGAACCGACGTCCAGCGGATTTTGTTATTACCACCAGCGATATGGACAAGAAGTGCGGAACTGCCGAGCCCCCTGTTCCTACAGCAGCCTACATCAAGGGAATATACGACCGTTACCTCCTCATGATGTTGTTCAGGATTCAATTATTCTTTTTGATCGTGAAAAACATTAATTTCGATCTGAGTAATATTATGATCGAAGTAAAAAATCCTTAGAAAATTAAAACAATCAACATCACCACATTAAAAATTAATATCAACAAACACAGGTTGTGCTAAACTTTTCTACCGTATTGTTTAAAAAGAGTTGCTTAGGATCCTCGTTGAGAGTGAATTGTAAAATTGTGTAATGTTTCTTTGGATATTTGCTGATAATTTTCTTCTTCTTCTTCTTTGATGGCCCGCTCATGTTTGAGCACGTCGTTGTGACATGGCCAGGTTGCCAACCGTCTTCCAAGATGCTCGGTCCAGGGCTGCTTCCCTCCATCCTCTTCTGCACCCGACTACCGACAGGTCCTTCTCTACCTACCTGGTTGGTGGGGCATGATCGGACTCATCATCATTCTCCACACATGCCCCAGCCATCTTATCCTGCTGACGTTCGCCACCGTCAGGATGTCCGGTTCGCCATACACTTCAGCAAGCTCGTGGTTCATCCTTCGCCTCCAGACACCATGCTCTAACACACCGCCAAACATAGTCCTGAGAATACACCGCTCGAACACGCCTAGAGTGCTTGCATCCTCCGCCCGGTTGATCCAGGACTCATGCCCGTAAAGGACCACCGGGCGCATCAATGTGCGAATCTCACATTGCGTCCGTTGTTGAAAGTTTCTGGATCTCAGTAGACTGTGGAGCCCGTAGTAGGCACGATTCCCCTGAACAATGCGTCTCCGGATTTCGCTGCTGATGTCGTCATCCGAAATTAAGACAGTTCCAAGA
>KB698805.1:0-27860 GCA_000349165.1 Anopheles christyi
TTTCATGAAAGTATAGCACAAAGTGATAAACCATCAAAAGAATCCAATGCTTAACCTTTCACCCTTACACTTTAGATACCTTTACCGAAATCGGATGGGATTTTTGGAATAATGTTGTTCTTAAATCTTCATTAATTATACATCTTCAACCATAATAATTTTCTTTTGGACGCCATTGTAAGTGAGCTCATCTTTAAACTATTCTATTACACATTTAATGCATACACCAACTACTCCCACAACTGTTTCGTAAACTACAAGAACCCGCTACTTAAAGCAAACTGACACTTAAAATCAACGTAAGTGCTTTCGAACATCAAAGTTTACGACCGTTTATGAATAATAAAAGCTATTCTTTCTTGCATTAATACGCTAATCGCCTCGCGACCACTGTTTATCATTTTCGACAAAGAGAAGCAGTTTAAATAAAAAACCTATAGCAAAGGAACATTATAAGTAACAGCTCAAATATATTCCCCCTTCCTTCAATGTTTCGATTTTAATGGACCCTTGTCATGTTGCAGATCACCTTCCAAGGTGAGGATTATGCGTGAGCGTGTGAAACGACGAAACTCTAGCTAGAAGTACCATGTGGAAGTATTAAATCAACCACCATCTAACCATCTAAGATGTGGTATGCTGCAAAACTAAAGGCGTATAATAAATACAGAGGGCCAAGAAAAGGCCCCATGCTGATTGTTTTACGAACAGCTAAACGAAACTCACGCCGTGCGTTAAGTGATAATCTCCAATTAGCATTTCATGATTGCACTTTAATCGAAAGGTGTTGCGTTGTACGGTCAACACACTTTTTAAACGTGGGTTGTTGAAGTGTTGGCAACTAGAAACTAATGCAATCGGCCATAATTTGGATTGTTTTAAAGATGCATGTGCTTAGAAATAAAACATAAATTTATTTCATCCTTAATTCAAAGTACATTTTAATCACAGGAAAGTAACCATCAACAAACACCTTAATTCATTATTATACCATTCAAACCCTTGCCGAGGGTCGTAAAAATGAATTTATTTTCCCATTTCCTTACGTAGAAAATAAAAATAAATCCCCCTTCATAAAGATAAGACAGCGATTCCGCTCCACACACCAAGGCGATACTAATCACATCAATATTAAGAGTGTTAAGACTTTAAGACGCGCTTCCGTTATGAAAGTTGCTGGTCCTACCATTGAGACTCTTTCAAATCCAAAGCGGATGTAGTGGGTAAAGTTTGTTTAGATTTAACCGACCGATAATTTCTACCAGCTTATCTAACAAACCGTGCGCTAGGCTTATTAACAGCTGATGACTGTGGTGGTGTTTTTCATCAACTCCAATCCCAAAAGTAGTTCACTTCCAATGGCCTTGCATGCGTAGCATTTGAGCGATTTATTTGTTCAGCGCGCACACTATCGAGCGCATTATAGCGTTTTTTTTATGTTGCTCTTAAATCCGGGCATGAATCATTTATCATTTATCAACCCATGCGGCTAGACTTGTATATAATAAGCCGAGTTGAAAGTTATTATTTTGTAGCATAGACGAAACGAGGAAACAATTTGTTTTTTCTGTTGCATAAAAACAGTTTATACATCTTAACACACACACACACATTAACACACAACATCAAAGGGTTGATTTTTTTCAAGTAAAGGAGTTTTACAATTAACAATCAAACTTTATATAGGACATGTAAAACTGGTTAATTATTGAAATAAAATTCCATAAAATGGTACGGCATGATTTTCAAAGAGCATTTTTGTAAACAATGAAATAAAAAGGAAAAAAATCAGCTTCTTCGTTACAGGTCCTTTTCATTTTTAAATCAAAATAAAGGATGTCAACATAGGTTCAGCTTAAGAAACCATGCTTGCACAAGCCGCATCAAAACTTTTTCCAGAATCAAGATGCAAAACAGAAACTCCCAAACTGCAAACATATCCCTTCTTGATGGCAATGTCCTTAAAATACGAGCGAGCTGCATAGACGTGCCTTCATCACCGCTTCCAAACAACCCCATAAACAGACCAGCCCTCATAGCAAAAAAAAAAACGACGCGCTCGCACGTAATTAAATTTATGTTAAACAGCTCCCACCAGCGGCAGCGAGCCTCCGCGTACTACTGCGTAATCTAGAACATAAGTTTTCCCAGTTTTCCATCTCCCTCCCTTCCAGCCAGTGCCTACTATTCCATCCTTTCATGCAGATCGGTGGCATTCGCGTGCGATGGAAGATAAAAGAAATTAAACAATTCATCACCACAAAAGCCTTCTGGGTGGGCTTGGCAGAATTCATGGGGGAGGAAATGGGAAGCAGAAATGGATGAACGAATGAGTTACCGCCCTGTCTCAAACCCACCCACAATATCACTCTCCCAATGACGTCCATTACCTCCGCCCGTTCCCACACACGGCACGGCAGTTTGAGTCATTCAGTTGAGTGAAAGTAAACGCCATTAAAATAATGAAACAGGGCATTCCTGTTTGATAAGACGAGGGAAGGAAGGCCTTCTTTTTCGTTACTTTCCTCTCTCCTCAGTACACTCCCTTCATCACTTGGCACTTTGAAACGGGTCCTTCATTTGGCACGAATCACGTGTTGCGAGGATGGAAGGAAAAAGGAAGTGAATCGAAAATTAAAGTTTTCCATTTTGCGGCTGTGCCAGCGTCTTCGGTCAGCCAAGGAACAAGGTTTTGTCAGACAAGGGTCAAGGGTGTATTTTACAGACACAGGGAAGGGAAAATGAATTTCCCAGGTGTCACGAAGAAACGCGTCCGAAAGCTGTACCATGCGTCTCCATCCGAGCGCACCAAAACCTGATGGCACTGCGGTAAACCGAGCCCTGTCGTGGGAACTGGTTGGCTTCCAGTTGACTTGGAACGGGAGAAACCACCGTCCGTCATTTCATTTCCCATCATCATCATCATCATCGTCATTGGCGTTAGCCACCGGTCCACACCTAGCGGTTCGTGGTGTTTTGTGGGCATAATTTGTCGCAATTCAATTAGAAATGGACCACGGCATTTTCAACCATCCTCTTACCACCCTCTCCCAGTTGAAGAGTGAGTATCCTGAAGAGCTTTAATCTTTCGATTTGCATGCGTTCCTTTACGCAAGTGATCCCACTACTCCCGCGATCACCCCCTTATATGCAATATCATTTAATTAGCCTAATTATGCGTCAATCCCCGTTTACATCGCTTCACACCCACGAACTCATCGTTTGGCGGTGGGACACGGCCATCCTTTTCGTGCTGTAGGTGTGGTTTTTACCCTTTCCAAGAGTTGACTTTGTGGGGTAGGTTCGAGGTGTCACGAATCGTTTCATATACTGTAACCGCATCGTTTCGCGGTCCCTGGAGCATAACGGGCGTGATTGGTTTTCGGTGGTTTGGGTTGAGTTGGCACACATATGATGCAGTGATGAACAGATTCTAATCGGGATTAATGCGAAATAATGTTATAGGATGTAATTTAATGAAAACGAAAAGGTTTAAATGTTTTAAAGCTTTAACTGAGTACTTCGGTATACTTTTTCGTAAATTGGTATCGTATCTTAACTATAACAATGTATGCTTTGCATCTCTTTCGCGCGAAAATCTCAACAAAGTGTTCCAGCTTCTCTAGAAAGCGTGAGCACCTTTGCAATTTATCAAACAACTTTTTACACACCTTCTTTCATTTTATTGGTTGTTTCCTTCAAAACTTCACGAACATTCACAAATCAACAAGTTTAAAGAATAATATTTCATTTTGCAAGATTATCCTGTTTTCTAGTTAACGCTTAGATGTTTAATTTACTCTTCAATACATTTTCCCAAATGTATAAAATTTACCTATTCGCAACCCAACACGCCCCTCAAATGCAGTAATTAGATGAAAGTTTTCCTACCACACTCAAAGTTAAAACTCTCCGGGGGGAGGGTTACAGGGTTAGAGAAAACGGGATACAATTTCCATGAATTAGTTCACCGCTGCCAAAAGTAAGCTAACCCCCATTCTATCTCACCAACACAGACACTCACCCGAACAGCTTGTAATTATTCAATGAAACAAAATTAGAACATCAATGGTATTATGGTGAAATGGAAAATGCAAACTATGCGTTGCACGAACGTTCAGTGAACCAGGTGGAGTAGGGAGAGAGGAAGAGATAGAGGAAGCTGTTGAATTGATTTCAACCGGAATAGAAGGATGCAGCAGAAGCAGGAGGAGGAAAGGAAATGGTAGACAAAGGGAGGGCTAGTTTGCGACTAAATTATGGCGAAATGCGTCGATTGGGATTTCCCGGAAGCATTTCAAATCCCTTTCCTCACTCCCCTCTTTCCCCCTCCCACCCTATTCACAGGAAGGGTAATTGGGATGAGAAGGATGGTCACGGTGGTGGTAGATTTGTTGCACCGAATAACAATCAATTATGGAATGGTATGTGATTAATAGCGCATGGTATCAATTAAGACCCACTACAGTCTCTAATTGTGACGAAATGTGAAGGTTTGCCCGGGTGTTGGGTGAAAGTGGTGCCAAATTTGGGCGGAAGCAGGGTACGATAATAATCTGCGCACCTGGTTGTGGTATTCTTTCGCTGCATAATTGAGCAAACACGGTTTATATGTCGGTTGCCACGACATCAAGCGCTAATGAGATGCCGCACAGATAGTTGCTAGTCTAGTAACTGGGCGCTTGCGGTTTAGATTTGATTAGTTAGTGTGTTCGACTTTTTTAATTTGGTTTCAAAGAGTTCAAACTGACACCCAATCATACCCGGCAACAAGGTAATCCAAGGGGCAGAGATTTGTTCCATTTTTAACTTACAGCACCGAACTCGATATAATTCATTTTATAGGATTTCAATTAATCTCGCTATTATTGTTCCTTACCATTATCAGCAAAGCTACTAGCTTGTAGAAAAACCTATCGAGTGAGTTCATGATCTCACCCAACACCATCACGCCACCCACTAGCAGCGGTTTTTGCTGCCTCCATTATTCGCACAAAACCGAATGGCAGAAAACCATAATCAAGCACCTGCGCAAGAGGGAATTATTAATTAAATTTAATTACTATTTTAGCTAATGAAAAATCCCTCCAACAGCCGAGTGTGGGCTTACGCGCGCGGATTCCGCATCCCGCCACACCAATGCAGAACTGGTAGATCTGATTGGGTTGTGCAGCAGTACCAGCAGCAGCAACACTTGTGCTGTACTTGTGCCAAGCGAAAGAATATAGCGTCCGATATGATTGACAGCAGCGGCAAGACAGCAAACCGAGCAGGATGGAAAACCCGTGTCGTGTGTTTTTATTCAAATATTTATTTTTCATTCATTAACTTTTGCTGCCGGGCACGTGACGAGGAAAAAAGGGAAAACAGGACGGGTGTGGTAGGCTTACTGGCTGCCTAGTGGTTATGCTGGCTGGGTGCTGCTGGGTGCATGTAACTGCCTACGAGTGTACCTGTACTACAACCGGGGTGTTTGGTGTGGCGTCTGTACCGTTGCGCTTGGTCGGTCTGCGCCCGCTTGTAAAATACGCTAATGAAAGAGTGGAGGTATTTTTCATGGCTTCATTCATTATACCGTTCATTAGTGATAAGGGTTATTAGCAATTTGGCTTAAAATGTTTTGCCAGTGTCACCGCACATATCACGGCACACGGTACGACCGAGGTGCGGATACTTAAGTTGCCTGTTTGCGGGAGTTTGTTTTTGTGCAAATGCTATTTATTAAAAATAATTGGATTGCTTGCAAGTTTTAAACAAGAGCTCTCTCCTGACAAGCGTGAGTGTGAAGAAACATGGACAGGAAGAGTAACAAAAGTGTACAACCGCTCTACATTTCTCATTAGACGTTCAAAAAGGATGACTCGATGCGGTTGGTGAACATATTTGGCTTCTTTTCAAAACAGAAAATATGATCCACCAACCGTGTCCCTACACAGCAATACAAAAACCCGCTCCAATATTATTCTAAAAAGTATGAGTGCTTTCAAGACATTCCTCTTTATGCAACGATACAACTAATCGCCCCAAGCTTCACAGATTTTGTTGATCGATTAGCAGAAAATGAAATAAAGGTCTATGATCGCTCTGATCTCTTCTCACGGTTTCTTGCTGCATGTCCTCAACCACCTTTGTTCAAAGAAAGATGAACACAATTATTTAAATGGGCACCCTTCTTTTTCTACCACGGCTTCCCAATCTAGCAAAAAAATAAAACTTTAAAGCTATGCTGTTGCATTTTATGTGTCGTTTTCCTTCCTTTGCACCGCCACTTAAACGAAGCCCAAGATGCTGTACAGCAAAGTGTGAGACCAATGCTACAGGGCACGTTCCATCATCAAACGCATCCCACCGTACCATTCCGCACGATGCCATGAAATCTTCTCTGTTCGTCTGGACCAAAAGCAAAGCAGAATGTATAAAATTTCCATTCTGCACCAATGTCTTATCTTAATTATGATCATTGGTATAATTAAATGTGCCTTTTGCCTTTGATGTTTGCCCTTTTGGGCATGGGGATTTCGCCAGGCAAAACGCTGTCGCCAACTCGGGGCGGTGCGCGCTTGGCAGGGAAAACTGGACAAGGGCTGCAATCCATAAACCCACAAGCTTGGAATGCACAACTCAAGGGCGCAAAAGGGTGCGCGCGCTCATCTATTAAACGGGCTCATTAAAGAGGTTGGTGTAGAAGTGGAAGGCTTAAGAAAAATTCCTAGAACCCGGAGCTCGGAGCTCGGAGCTCACGCAAGTAATAATGAGCTATGGAAATAACTAACCACATTATTACGCGAGCTCTCAATCACGAGCGTTTTAAATATTCTGAGTGAGGACAGAAAAAGTATAATACATGGGAAAATGAAAGCACATTGAACTAAAGATACCGAAAACTATTTGACAAAAAATGCTGACTAGTGTCGTTTTTGTAGGGCTTAAGTTGCGGTATTTTTTTGCTTATTTTACCCACCAAACACGCATGCACCTTAGCACAGTTTCTTCAACAGCTCATTAAAACCAATCTAATCAATCGTGTCACTGATATATGAGCTCCACATCAACATCCGAAGGCAAATGTGGAAGCAAAAGACATGTGACCACACAAAATAAACACTAATTCCCACCCACCTATTTCCTGAACGAAAGGGAAGGAAGCTAGAAAGGGAACGAAGACGACCCGGAGAAATTCAAAATCTCTTTCTCACACACACACACGTACTCACGCGCGCAAACCCATTAAAACGATCGTTTCAATTAGCGACCAAAACTCTCGGCATCGTTAGGTTAATTATCGCCCGCGGGTTCGATCAAAGCGCGATCGCTTCGTGATAGTTTTGCTACCTCTCTCTCTCTCTCTCCTCTCTCACTTTTCTCCCATCGTCTCCCCCATCAACCAAGAGCGCATTACAAGATGGGACGAATTCATATCGGTAGCCCAGTCATTCCGAGGAAATGACAGGGAACCGAATTGCTAGACGAGAAGTTTGTTGCTACCCAGTCTTAAAGTTTCGTGGACCAATTTTCGGAACAGGGACAGTAGTGAGCTGCCCATCCCCATCGACCGATAAAACTCCAACGTAATGATCCCTAATGAGAAAATCAATTATCCATCCCCTTTCCCCTGCACCATCTGTCCTGCTGGGTAATTCCGGAGATTGGTTCACCCTCCAGGCCCTGCTCGCTTGAAACTGCTCCACTCTGCAACCAAGAATAGTTGTCATCCACGTGTAGCTTCACAGCTACCACCTACCCCCCCCCCCCCTCTGCTTCACAGTCCGTAACGCCTGAACTAACCTAGCGGGTGAAAGTGCCAACGAAGAACTTCCAAACGAATCGATATTCAAATCTCGCATCATGCTGTTTAACAACCGTTCTTCACGCTGTGATCCCGCTTCAGAAGCCAAAAGCGAACAATAATACTCGGCCCAGGTCGTCCACAAAACCCACACCTCTGTGCAAGTTGGGAGAAGCAGAGCAGGGGACTAAAACACACCCAGGGTGGGAATGACGAAGAGAAGACGGTGAGACAAGAACATCGTTTCGTACCAGAAATAGGAGTGTGTATGAGCTCCAAAAAATGCTACGGTATGTAAAGGGAGAGTTGACCGGGAGGTTCAGTTTCAAGAGTCATAATGACTTGTTCCGTTACCACACCAAATCGGTACAGCTCCCATGTGTTTCGTTCCATTTTTTTTTTCTAGTTTTTTGACATGGAACATGAGAACTATTCCAAGTATTTTAATATAGGACTATGTCGGATTTTTTACTGGAAAATGTTTGCGAGTCTAGGAGATGTTTGGTTTCGTATAAGATACTACTCTTCCAAACAAAACAAATTGATATTGTTTGGCGTCTACTCACCTCAGTTCTAACTTCTCCAATGCAACTGGTTGTCATAATTTTCTACTCGAAGGCCCTCTACCCGGTTCATCAACCCGCTACCATAACAACTGCGAATGGCCTAATTGATTGGATACCCTGAAATCCTTATATATCCCTTACCTTGGTAGTGGTCGAAAATCGATCTGCAATATCCTGTCTGCATGGAGTAGAAACGAGCCACAGAATAATCCTGGCCGCCGGTGATAATCAACAGGAGAGCATCGTCCGCACGCAGTAAACTTCCAAAGTACCTGCCGGATTCCGCATCTACGGCCCTACGGCCAACAACTGACCATTGGATGATTTTGCAGGAGAAAAAGTTTTCTCCAGCTTCCTCATTCCACCCTAAAACCCTTTTACACTCATGGACACATAAACAGTGGATTATGACCCATGCAGTCCAGAAACCGGAAGGCATCTAAACATTGCTGCCCCACTTACACACATACATCATACACTGTTCGGTTATCTTTACACGCTGGACAGTGAGTTTTCTGTCTGGAGATCCGCAGACATACATACACACATGGCAATCCTCACCGAAACATTGAGCATGATGGTCTTGAGGTAGCGTTGCTGGAGTTCCTGCGCTAAGCGAAGGGATCCAGGGATGTTCTTGGCCCCCACAGGGGCCTCGTGTGGATTCGTAGGACTATAATGGCTTCTGCCAAGTCATCTATTTAATTGACAGATGAACATAACCTTTTATCGTACCAGTCATCGACACACAATGCCTCACGTACACGTACACATGCATGTGCGTGGTTCGTTACCGTGTTGCCCTTTTCACGGTGATTCGGCGTGAGTGACCATCGAAAAAAAAACGGGCCATCGGCCAATGTCCGCATTTTTGGCATCCTTTTTTGGATCATCCCGAGTTGTGAGAGGGGTTTGTTTAGTAGCTCTGTATCTCTTTATGGCGTGGTGTTTTGCTTTGTTTCGCGTTTTGGATGAAGGATGAAAACATTAAATGTATGTGTATGGTTTGACACATTCGAGAAAAGCTGATCCCAAAAAAGAATAATGAAAGTTGTTTCGTAAAATCATGCAACGTAAAATGATTCCAAAAATTGACAGAAAATTGCAATTTTTTAAACGTATAAACCGGAATAAATGATTGCAAAAAATGTTTAAGTGCATGTTTTGAGAAGTTATTTTTAACCCTTTTTTCAATTGAGCTATTTGGAAAAAAATCTACATTTCCTGTAAGTTTTGAGAGTTTCCCTACCAGCCCTGATGCCGTCAACGTTGATGATGCCGACGATAAGGCACATACAAACAGATTATAACAGGATCTTTCCTTCGGTGAAGTTGACGGATTGAACAAACAAAAAATGTCCCCCGTCATATTTCTGCTTTTCTCTCAATCGCTTCTACATGGAGAGCATACGGACAGATTTTTCCCTTGTTAAACTTTTTAATTGATATTTTGTTATTTTATTCCCATCATCACCACCGGCCAAGAGGACGATACAATCGATAATCGAACGGAGAAACGGGGAAAGCTAGCCGAGATGAATGTGTATCTCTCTGCTCTAACTGTTGGAAGAAGAAAGGGCAACCAGAAAAGATGCCGTTATCGTACGAATCAAATCATTAAAATTGACATTTCAATACCCGAGTTTTCTGCGGAAAGTGGTAACCTCGTCAATGAACGGATCGAGAAAAATGGAAGGGAAAAGTATTGCCACTGTCAGCAGCGGAAAAACTAGTGAAGAGTGACCGGGAGTAAGAGAGTGAGAGAGAAAGAGAACAGGGGGAAAAACACAGCGAAAAAGCCCAACACTTTTCTTCGGTTGTGTTTTACTTTTCAGGGAAGTACTAGGGAGCAGGAAAAAATCGAACGCAAATTGCATTCCAAAAGCAATACTGCACAAAATTGATGATAAATGAATGCGACGCAAAGGAGAGTAAAACTTGAAGAGGTAGGAAGGGAGAACACTTTCCGATGATACTGTCCTGTGGTCAACACGGAAAACTGTTGGGTGATGCGAACACGCTGCACACCACGAAGGACTCGATACTGCAGGAGAGTGTAAACTTTCTAATTAATGAAGTTTTCGTAGAGAATCTGTCTCGCCCCTGGAGCATGTTTTGGTATGAAAATTTGACTCACACAAACCCAAACAAACGTGTTCGATGCAGCATGCTGCTCAAACCTTTCCTCGCTTTTGGTGCTTGTGTGATACGCTTTTTCTCCTACAAAGGGTTTGTTTATTCGATTGAATAAATGCATCTTCATTTTTCACAGACACGCTGGATCGAACACTTTTCTACCTGTTATCTGATGCATTCAACTCGTAAACGTAACATGGTGACGATGGTTACAGGAATGGTGAGCTGTACAAAATTCCAAAAACCGCCACACGAACAATAATGCGCTCGTTTCGCGCGTTTTCAGACGCCTTCCCGTCATCTCGCCATCTTTCTCCTGCCCAAAAGCCGCGCTCATCACCGTCGCACAGACAAAGATCTCTCCCATCCGCTCCGAACGGTCTTTCTTCGCGTTTCACCATCCCATTGCGTTGTGAATTGCGCGATGCGGATGCATTGTCATAAAACAATGCCATGAATTTTGCTAATTAAATTCAAATAAGAACATCATAATGATGGAATTAATTAAAATAAATAGCGCACGAGATGAGGCAAATGCTATTCATACGCACGCGGCCAGGCGGGAAATTCTAGAGGGAGGCAGAAATTTAATAGCATGCCTTTCAGCGCCGTCCCCATCCCCGCAAGTACACAGCATTTGCCCCCGGCCATCACAGTTGGGCGGGAGAGCTGCAAACCATCATGAACGACCAGGTGTGTGTGTGAGATAGTGTTTCGGGTCCGGGCTGGTAACGAACGAAGCCAATGACGCTACGGGACGAAGACGATGACGATGAAGACCTTTCGTCTCGGAATGATGAGCCGGCATCGTTTAAGGGCACGCTTACACCAGGATCGGCCATCCCTCATCCACAGCATCTACCGGTGTTTTGTTCCCCATTTTGTGTCTTGCGCATCTCGGTGAACGCAAAGCATAACATTCAAACCCTACAACACCGGCCTCGAACCAAAACCGGACCACGAGATAGATTGATTTCCTCACAAATTGCTATAAAATTTGCTCTTGCGCTGAACACGCGAGTGTAAACAACGAAAGCACGCGGCAATAATCCACAAATCGAAAATCATGCACAAAAAAAAAGAACGCAGTACGAACGTGTTTGGGCGATGATAAGGTGTTGGTGCATTTTGTTGTGTGCAGCTTCTTCTTTATACTTTCGTTTGCCGGCTTGGTTGACTTTCAAGAGCGTGGGAGAGTGTGGCTTTTCTTCCGATAGCGAAGAAGAGAAAAACACTCTCATCATTGGCAGTGTTTAAGTCCTCGTGTTCGGTCGATTTCACTAAAGAAGGTTAAATGTTTCATTTTCCGCCTATTTTCGCATTCCTTTTTAGTTATTTGGGATGATTGAAAATGACAATAAGGTGAAAATATGTAAAGATCGGATGGGTCAGTTGGAATATATGGAACATTATGTTATAGCAAATGATTGCGTCTAAGAAATAAAACAATAAAACCCTTTTATGAAAGTGGAAGTTCGTAAGCTTTATTTTGTTAAAAAAGTTATCGTGGCAAATTTCCATAAAATGGGCAAAAAGTAATAGCCATATATTGCCCTAATATTAATATACGTATACGAAATTCGTATAATTTGCAACGATTTATTTTGAATGTTTTGCCCAATACTAACTATACCTTTCTTCGACTTTTACTTTGCCCTAAAACGATACAGAATTGAATGATCTCCGATCGGAACCGAACCTCGAACTCCATTCCAACATTCCAATTCTGTAAAAAGACCTTTTGGCGAAGCGGCTCCATCACCACATCATTTTCTCACGCCTTAAGCGGCGGTTTCCTTCCTTGAAAAGTGCCCTTTGCTAAAATCCACCGTTCTTTAGCTCTTCTTTTCCTCTGCTGTTAGCATCGTACGCTTATCGCTGCTCATGCATCTCCCCACCAGAGGCAGGCCAGATCGTTGCAGCAGGCATATATTTTGGTGCATTCAGTGTAGCTTAGTTTTCGCTGCATCTTCATACTCTTATGCTCCAGTTTTATGACGGACGAGAGCCGCCCTTTGCTGCTGGGAATGTGGAATTTCCCGACCGGCGAGGTGTAAGTGAGTGTAAAGTTGGATCCATTTCGACCATGCGCGATTGATCGGTAATTTTCTTTGGCGTTCTCTGCAGAACAAGGCCTCGAGCGGGTCAGATTGTTGTTGTACGGTGCGGGTTCTTGCAGTTCCATGCTTGAAGCATTGGCCTGGCTTCGTTCGATATCGTGGAGGGGTTATTTTCATAAATACCCCAAGCATCGGGTCCGGGTGTATTGAATAATCGTTTTCGATTTTTTTATTTTTTGTCGGTTGGACATCGCACCCGCGGGGATTGGAGGGCATATTGCTACGTTCAATGTAGCTCTGGTCTTCGAGGCCTTATGTTCCATCGATTATTGGCAGAGAGTTTTGAGAGAAACGAGAAGGTGTATTGGGGTTGGTTGTGTTCCAAATTGCTCTAGACCCTCGAGGGATCATCGATGGACCGGTTGGTTCTGATGCATCAAAATGCAGCTGGCCTGAACCGTTCTGCGTTCTGCCCTGCCACAGGGGTAGTTTATTGGGACAACTTTACGGCATTGAATACTTTCCATCATTATATCAATATTGAAACAATAAATTTTCATAAATCTTTCGCTGGCACTTATTTCTCAACGTCAGGTGGAGCCAGATATGACAAACTCCTATTACAATGTTTAAACAGTTTGAATAGTTTACAAACTAATCATTGAACAATCGTCATTACTCACCTCTGCATATCTTTATAGTCAACAGAGAATTCTATCGATTTTTATGGACAAAAAAAAAGACTTTGCTAAATTCTTTAAGTATCACAAACTGCTAGAAAACGCAACCCTAGAACAAGCGTTACTACTGTAGGACCATACTTATGGTTTTTTTATATCAATTTTTAACAGAAGGTGCATGTTTTGCGTTAAAAATATAACATGGCACAACAACAACTCAGGAATTAAAACAAACCACGCTCCTTTAGTTGCACATGTCCTGCGCGAAAAGCTCACAGTTGATGTTTTCATCTTCTCAATAGCCTTCTGCATAAACTTCATATAAATCACTCTCAACGCCTACACAACTGATCAGAATTACTCATGGAGCTTCGCTGCACTGTTATGCAGTATCTGCAACGGTATGCCAGCAATCCGATTAGTGTAACCCTTGTACTGTGTCCTACAAATCCCGGTGCAATTCCGCAATACACGATGCACCATGCAGCTGAAGCCAATAAATTTTGCTTCTTGCAAAGCGTCCGCCGAACGAAACGTGCAGAATTTTACACCCAACAGGGAATGAAACCTCGTTCTAAATCGTTCAAACTCCCATCCTCACAGTCTCACCCGACCACTAACAGACCTCGACGCTCGAAATCTATAATTTTATGATGATCTATAAAATTTATTGGTCTTATCTCGAGCGGTCAGTCGAGTTTGGCCGGTCAAGGAACACCCAAAGATGTGACGTGAGAAGCTGTCGGCACCCGTGTACAACGGTACACAATGACACATCCGTAAAACCGAGCCCCTTGTGTTAGTGTGTGCAGGTGCAAATTTTTTGTTTTCTTTCGTTTAAACGACCCTGGGAGCAACAACGAACCTGACGTTTTGAAAGGATTTTCAGCTCGGGCATGGTTTATACGACCGTTCCTCGCAATGGATCTGGACTGTCGATGAGTCGACTGAAGCAGCGCGTTTTGTTTATGTAGCGGATTTCGATCCAAAAACCGCAAACGAGCTGAACGAACAACCAAGTCGGCTTTGTACGCGGCCACCTACCGAGGTACTTGATGCATAGTGTTATAGCGCTTTTTCCATCTCGATACCAAACACCAGAAAGAAGAAAAGGATTTCAGGGCTTGAACGATTGCACAATAAACTGCGAAACATGATGACGGACGGGGACCATGTAGACTTGAGAAAATGTGTGCAGAAAACGGCTTAATTCGGATCGTTAAATCGCGTGGTCTGCCCGTCAGGCGAAGGTGCATTGATTGCATTCTATATTCAGACAAGTGTAATGAAATAGAGCGAAAGTTTTATGGAAAAAAAATACAGATAGAAATGAAAGGATCACAAGAATTGTTTCAGAAGTTCAAAGACCTTCTGGTTCGTGTTGAACTTGGTTAAATTGGTTATATTTAAAAAAAATCCACCAGAAACAACGCTTATCACACATCTCTTCAAGGATTCATCAGAAAGGCTAGAACACGATGTCAACCCGTCGATCGATCACCGAATCACACTCTGGTGTGTTGTCATAATCCCGTTCTGTAAGTGCGTTGCGTCAAGCCCTTGAGAGTGTGTTTTTACAGGATACTACAGATAAACAGTTTTTCTACTTAAACATTCCCTTGACAGTGACGTTTGGGCTTGTCATGTGACACTCTACACCGTTGTCGAGTTCGGTGATCGCACTGCCACACTCTACTGAGAGCTTAATCTGATTGAGCTTTCGAGCAATGCGACCGAACGATGCTGTCGACTACCAGTTGTCACCTTTACGCGATATCAACTCCGTACGTCAGATCATCGACGCTCTAGGGAAGCTGCAAAAGATTGCGGCTTATCGAAGCGGCTTCTTCTTTATCGCGGCGTCTAGTTTTTATTCCTCGTGATCCCCGGTTGGGACAGGGAGACAAAAGCGTTGTTGCCACTGGGTCCGAATGATGCTCGGATTTGATGTTCACTTTTAATTGCTATCCGGTAGCCTTCACTCAGTGTCAACGATCGCGATTGTAGTACAACCGTGGCGAGGGAACTACAACTGGCAATACAGTCGTTTCGAAAAACAGCACTTTTTTAGTCCTCGAGATCGCCGTTCTAGACTGCCTGCCGTATGGATTTTTATCGGATATAATTTTTACCAGCTTGAACTGTTGGGAAAAGGTTACACAAACAAAAACACCTTCCAGGAAATCACAGAAACTAGAGCCTGTCGCTGACGATCTAGATGTCTCCCACATCAAACGGTCATATCCGCGTGCTGTCTTTTCGTAGCGCTCATTTACGTCCATCTAATTAGAACGCACAGCGAGCAGCGCAGAAATATGACAAAACTTGGGCACATTTTTTCTCCTGTCGTACACTCGTAATGACGAAACGAACCGGTCAAACAAATGTGTCAATTTATCTTCCCGCAGAGCGAACTACAGGGCGGTCCTGAAAAGGGAACTGAACTAATTCGATCACCTTATCGATTGTGTACGGATCGGTTCTACGGTGGGCCTATCTTGACACGCCGCCGGAAGGATGAAAGAGTGATTTCCTTTTGGCGGATCCCGCGACGCCCCTCTGCACAATATCTTGCGCGCGATAATGAGCGAAAGATCGAGCTGTGCAGCAGGTTCCTACGGTTTGCTTTCCTGTTTCCGTTCTTAAACCATTCCGCAACGGACCGGTCGGAGCCGGCGGTCGGGTTGTCCGAACAGTTCCGTACAGTGCAAAATAATAATGTGTTGGTTCTGCGCTCATTAAAGTGAGAAAATCCGAGTGGATCGAGAAATTAGTGAAGTTTTCGAAAGTGAAGTGCAACCAGCATGGGATGGTATTGGAAGCGGAAGGATCGAAGGTGGAAATGGACACCCAAACGATGATGCGACAATTCGCGTTAAAGTTGAACCTAGAGCGACGAACAAACAAACGGATCATCAGCACACGCACAGAAACATGCAGGAGGGCAAATCTGGGGGGGAAGGGGGGGGCGAACGTCCTGCCGGATGTCCCGAATGCGGTGAATAGCGAAATGGTTGATTGGAAAGAGAGGCAAAAAAGGAACTTTAGTTACTTAGGCATCCAACCCTACCGGTGACATTCTTGCGTAATTGATGAGATGCTGAGAGGGTGTCCACTCAAGATGTCCGCTAGCGCGATAATGTCTGAATGTGTCATTCAAGGCCTTGCTGCCGTTGTTCTATAACCTTTTTCTTGTAAAACTCCTATCGTTTCAACGTTCTCCAAGAGCTGTTCGTTGCCAAAGACGGCTTGAAATGGTTTGAGACAGATTTAATTAATTCATTGCATTGTATTACGTTCCAGCCACTCAGGAATCTGAAGCTCATTGTGAAAATTGAATTGATTTTAGATGCAACGAGGTTGGGTAAATGGTTCCGGACTAAACCCACAACCACCCACACACCCAGAAAGAAACAGAAAACCTCAAATCCCGTAAAAGTGTCAAATGAAGAACAACGAAAGCTGACAGTTTTGGAGTAAGCATGGCATCGCAGGCTGGCCAAACGACATCGGTAGGCAAGCAAAAAAGCAAAACTAACAATCAAAGCACCGAAAATGCACTGCAAAACAGAAAACAAGCAGATCCAAAATAACAAGAAACCACAGCGCGTGCAAGTTTTGCCGTATAGGGGAAGAAACGCGCCAAAAAGGGATGTCTGGGAAGACAACGCTAGCGCACGGTGGAGAAAAAAATGGTAACTCGCACCACGCAGCACACAGAGGGAGCCCCGAAAAACGCGCCACGAACAACCGCGGCCAAGACAAACACACGTCCAAAGAAGCGAAGAAAAAAAAGTAAACCATCGCGATTGCTGGTGCTATGCATTGACGGCGACGGCGAAAACCACGATTTCGTGGCCACCGTTCTGCCCTTGCATGCCCCGCGTGCCACAGAACTCACCCCGTCCCTTTGGAACTGTCCTTCGCGAGGCCGTTCAGTGTTGGAGTTGGAAATCTTTCGTCATGAAATCTTGCAACCAAACCTCCCCACTGGAAAGCCAATGGTTGGGAGTAAAGGGAATAGAGGGGGTTGGAAATCGGCCCCAAAGAAAACCCGAGCGCATAAATCAGATTTTATTTTCGTTCTGTCAACGTTGATTTATCGCCGCCACGGCCAAACCCTGAGCAGGAAAAGTGAGCCGCGTCCTGGCCCTAGAACCGTTGGTGAGAAAGGAAAGGGAGAGAAAGCAATGTCGAGAAGGTTGGCGTACATGTACGATGTTTTTTTATGTGTGTACTTTTTTGCTCCACTGCTCCCTCCAACGGCGAGAGAGAGAGAGAGAGAGAGAGGAAGAGAAAATGAAGATGGCGTCGGGAATGGTGTGGGTGTGTGCAGGAGGATGCAGCGTTTGGACGGCCATTTATAGCGATAAATGGATGGAATTCCCGGCTGGTGACAGCGTCCGGAAGGTGAGCGAGGAGCGAACAAAGTGGCCGTCACGTCACCAATCCAACGGACGGAAGGACGGAAGGAAGCAAACGAACAGACAGACTGATGCAATTGGAAATGAAGATGGACTGCGAAGATCACAAGGTTTAGCAATAGTAAGGATGGTGCTTTTTCTTACTTTTCGGCGCTTAAGACTAAATTGAGATTTTGAGGGCGGGCAAAAGAGCCTGATAGTAAATCAAGTTGATCTTAGTATTGATTTGATGGTAAAAAAGAAATGTGCTACGTAATGTTGTTAGCTTTCACTCATACAGGTTATCGATCGAAACACTCAGGTTTTCAGATTTTTTTAGTACATCTACTCCGTTCAACATATTAATTGTCCAAAATTCGACATATATTGTTTACCCATTACCCAACTAACAATACCTGTTAAAAGAGATTAAATCACACTCTATCCACCAATTAATCCTACCAGTACCAATTTAGATAAGCAAAGAAGGGAACAAAAACAATCACAAACAATTATCGTTCCAAATTCATCGATTTCAAAGGACTGCTGACGCTAGCATACCCAATGCACTACCGTTTACATCACAACGGGCCCTCTTGAGCATCTGATATCGGTCCAGCGGCTCGCGGCTACGGCACACCGTTCCGTCAATATTGAACTTTCTATAGCATTCATTATCGGCTCAACAGTCTCACGTAATCAACGCATTCGGTTGGTTCTCCGAGGCATTTCTTAATCACGTGACATTGTTCACGGGATGGTAGCCCAATGCCTGGGCCAAACTCTCATTTGCCTTTAGGCCATTCGGGAAGCAGCGATGCAGCGAGACAGTGCAAAGTTGGAATTGTGGCTTGCGCACGACCAAACACGACCCCATCCGGGGTGGTCCGATGACCCGGAAACAGCTGATCGGAGTAGATCATTAAGCACTTCGAATCGAAAAGTGATTCCACGGGACAAAAACAACCCTTGCTAGTCGGTAAGCGCGATCGCAACCAAGGTATGAAGAAATCGGATTCCTCTAATGACTTACTGATTTCCTTTTCCCCTCAAGCAGAGGGTCTGGGCAGCCGTGTGCTATCAAAACCAGAAAGGTCACCCTAGAGGTTAATGGCGACAGCGACGAAAGACTTCGCACAGGGCGAAAGCATCTACGGTGTGGCAAACTACACCGACTGAGATGATGGAAAACGAGACGAAAGATATAATACACTCGGTGGATACGCGGCGGTACAGCAGAAACAACGCTCACAGACACAGATCCAATGGCCAACGTTTACAATCGCACCATAATCCGAACAATTTTCGAGTTAATTATATTAGTTGCCTTTCGAAATGGCGAAGGTAAATATAATTAAAAACAAATAAAACACCGCTCAGATAATTGGAAACCATCGAATCCGGAGGAACCGGTTCAACCATTGCCTAGGCTAGGCTCCATCGGCTTATGGCGCACTTTGGGATGCTCGCTGTTGGATGAAGCAGGCAGGGAGAGCGCTAGAAGTGCACTCGCCGTTGAACATTAACTAGCCATTACCAGCATGTTGAACTATCGGGGTAAAGCGGCCACTGTGTGTTGCCTTACTTCATACACACGCACACACACACAAACACACACATACACACACTCACACGTAGTACACACGGTTCGTTCCGATGGGTTGCGATGGTCAAGCAATCACCTTCTCGACGCGATTGCGCGATTGGTACCACCAGGGACTCATCGGAGGGTTTTCGTAAAGTTTATCTCCATGTCCGTGTGGGCAGCATTCCCGATAACGAGCTACTGCCATGAGTCAACTCTACATAGAAAGAAGAAAAAACACTGAAAAACAACGCACGGAAAGCTTTGCAACCCGGAACTGGATGAGATCGTAGCTGAACCGAATTTCCCAAACCCATGCATGCCAACCAATTGCCCCGATGCAGGTGTGGTGCATCTCTAGCGGGCGGTTTACAGCTCCAGCATCGTTCGACGATTGAAGAAGTGGAACCCCGCTTTATCTCGATGGAAAATTGGAAAATTTTGAAACAGGTTTTGAAGAACGACTCCTGATCATTAGCCAGTGTTTGGGAACGTTGCAAACCGATTCTACCTATGCTCTCTTCCCACCCCCGAGGCCGGTGTGGCCGAGTTTAAGAGAAAATTCATCACTGAGCGGTGCTAGTGCGGAAACCTTCACCACCTGGTTCACTGGCAACCTGGGTTGAGGATGTGATTATGCAACCCACATCTCGTCCACATCTTCATCCCCTTGCTCTTGGGACAGATCCTGGAAGTGATGACAACCCTAAAGGTGGGACACCTAATTGGGATACCGATACCGGAGCGTTCGTCCATGTATCACACTCAAGGTGGTCGCTCTGCAGTAGTCCACTGCGCACAATTCCCCTAAGACTGAAAAGTTCTTCCTCTGCAACGGTTGGTTGCAGTTGTCCGGTTGTTACTCGGACGTCCGGCTTCACAAAGGGTTGAAGACACATTACGCCACCGGTAGCGGTAATTATTGCTTCTACCGCCACTAACAGCCAATTATATTCGATGAAATATTGCACATGCAAAATGGGTTAGGTGGTTTTGGTCCGTTCTTAAAGTACGTTCTTTATGCTGGCGTTGTTTTTAAAAGGGATTTTCTAACCACTGCATCAACCATCGAGAATGTTATGAATCAACGCATCAACGCAAAGCTTACCTTTTCATTAATTAACGCATTATAATGCATCGCACTAACAGCTGCACAACCGCAACCACAGCACTTAATCAACAGCACTCAAACATACCCATTCCAGAGGGAAAAAATACCTTTCCCTCCCAGCACAAAAGAACCATCTAATCTCTCGTCCTAATTAACGCTAATCAACATATTGGACTTTACACACACCTTCGCTAGACAAATAAACAAAATGCGACAACGCCACAACCCACACCTTCGCTCGTTCTGCATGCTTTCGATATGGCTGTTGGGAGGGGGGAGGGCGGGGGTATTAATGCCGAATGACTGCATCAGCATAGCGTGCAGCAACCCCTTCACCCTCTTGCGCTTTAACGAAGCATGTGCACGTGTGTGGTGATGATTATTTCCTGTTCACGTACGTAATTAACGCATCGGGTGCCCCCTGTGCAATCCCCCACCACACGCTCGAAGCTCGCCTCTGCCCAGCTCCACATATCCCCTGTGAAATGTGTTATCATTTTGCTCCTAATTAAGGAATTAATTCACACGAAAGCTATTTTATCAATTCATCCGTTGTGCAGTACACGTGTTAGGACGATAATTTGAGGCATGTTTTGTTTTGTTTTTTTTTTTATGTGTGTTTTGTATGTAGTTGTTTGATGCATTAGATCATTTTCAGGTTTTTTGAAATACTTACAAAATAAGATGTCAAGCACGCACCTGAAAAGAAGAAAAGTATTATAAAATTTGTGGTAATACTTCATTCTATTCAATCGACCAACAAACCTTTTAAGAGAAATAATGTTTAGACAGACTAATTGTTTAGCGTTACGTATGCACCAAAAACACTGTATGCCTTTAATTGTTTATTTATTTTTCGAAACAAAAATTGTCGAATTATTTCCTGGCTCAATTTCGACAAATCATCCGCCATTCAGTGAAAAAATTGGACTCGTAAAAATAAAAAAAATGCCTCGATCTAAATCGATTTGAAAACACAATCACCGAAACACTTCTTTACCCGTACGCCTACCGCTACCCAAAACTACACCAAACTAGGCGATCAAAACAATGACAACCTCACCTATCTCTGAGCCTCCCCCGACTGCTTACTCCAGTTCCACAGCACTGTAGTACTGGCCTCAAAAATTTAATTAAAAACTCGCAATAATCGATCCAAAGTCCGAGGCGCTCGCTCGCTGGTAGCCATAGCGAAACATGCTTTCCTGTTTGATTGCTACAAACAATATTTATTGAAAACAGTACAAATGGCAGAGCATGGTGAGTGGAGAAGAATAAAAAGGTTTAGTAGTCACACAGCCAGCGCAGGCATATAAAATTCAAAATACGTATTTTTTAACCGACGACACATGACCAGCATGTTTCAATGCGCCCAAGTGTGGACAATCTAAGCACTGTGCGTGAAGGAATCCCCCCCCCCCTCCCAAACGTATCTCCCTTTCCCTTTATAGCCCAAAAGCAAGGGAATATTGTGAGCATTAAATAATCTAACGCACATAACAATCGAGCTTTCGGGTGTAGTTAGAAAATAAAACGCCAAAACCATTGCAAACACACATTGCCTAACCTGGTCGAGCGAACGCGCTAGAAACAACCAGAAACCTGGCTGGTGGCGGCGGGAAATTGAATACTATTTCTCCGAAATGCAGCTAGCAATTTCGAAATAGATTCGTGCACTCATGGACCGAGTATGGGGACGTTGAGGGGAAGCTCAGTTCCTGTTGATTGGCGACTGAAATTGTGTTTGTAGAGCATAAATATGCCTTTTCCTTCGCGGCAGAGGTGATGGCATCGAATTGAAAAATCCGGTTGTGCACCGAAAATAATTGCACAATTGACTGTGCCCCTTTTTGGGGTAGTCAGTGCTAAAGAAACGGTGTTTTTTTATACTTGTTCTGGTGCTCACTGTTTCTATCGATTTTTTCAATGTTAAACCACGGTTATACACTTGTGTCGTTTTGTTTGGGAAGTGGTTCCAGCACGGGTCCAACACTATTTGACGTACTTTGTGCAACTTTACGCAAAGACAAAATTACCACCCGACCTCAAGTAGCTTCTTCTCGCTAGTTTTATTGAATTAAGTAACGGCAAATGAGGAAGAAAAACCAGCTGACGGAAATTGCAGAATCATTGACACTTCCGGAAATTACGTCCCATCCACGCCAGGTGAAACTTTGATTGGATTATCCGTGTTAATTCGGCGTCGCGTTGGCGTTAATTGAATTTCGATTTCCCACCGACATTGCGCCACGAGAACAGGGGGTCGCCTATCTGCGTAAAAGAAACTACAACCACCATTGAAACTAATTACACCGACCCTGAAACGGAACGAGTGAAACGATTCTCTGTGTTTTGGCGGCAAACGATTGCAGCTCCAAATTCAAACACCCCCACGTACAATTTGCATGCTGGATCAATGAAATTAACATTACATACCGGAGAAACTTTATTGAACCAATCGATTGCAAGGCAATGACAAAGGCTTCTACCAAATCCAGACGTATAACAGCTTAAAAATAGTTTTTTTAGTTTCGTTTTCAGGGTTGTGAATTTTCCTAAAAACTGTCAACTTTAACGCTCGGATTCATAAACCTTACTCTATCCATCGTTCAACATTCCGAGAGCCGATCTCGCGTGTTGATTGGGTCATATTTTAATCTCGTCCGTTCGCGTCCTTGGCACCTCTGACAGCGGATCGTTACTCAACGTCCCCAGGCCTCAGTATCATGTATCCCGTACCTCGGCAGTCAACAAAGCACCGCAAAGGCAGCGCAGTATGGGCTGGTAAAGAATTTATTCTCCAAACACGGTGCGAGCCGCGGATTTTGACGCGCGTTTCGCTTAAACGTCCCATAGGAAGCGGGAGCAACACACCCGCGGGGAACCAATCAAGAGGCGCTTCCTTCGGTGGAAGGTGTACGTAAACTAACCTAATCGCTTATAGAAATGACGGGCTGATTGCAATAGGCGGCGGTGCATCAAGCGGTACCGAAAAACTGACCTCAACGCACAATCGTTCGTCCTAACCGTCCCAGTCGGATGGCTTACGGTCGTTGCAGATTGCCACCATTGTTGAACCGGTGGCGAGGCCCGTACGTTGAAGAAACGGTTTCGTTTGCAAGATCCTTCTCGCAGTGAACGTGGCTTTTGGGCAATTACGAAACGGACGGACGGATCCACGGTGTGCTTGGTGCGACGGTACACGCGAGCGTTGCTGATGGATGCAACAGAAACAATAGTTCGTTTTCGGAGGTTTAACGTTGTATGGTGGGGTTCTGTTGATAAGCGACACGTGACACGATTTGAAGCGGATTTGTCGAACTGCCTGGCGTTCTTGTGGACCCGGGAGGCTTATGGTCAACACCTCGGAAGAACGCTATTTGTCGTTGGACTTGATGGAAAAGCATTTATCACATTGACATGTGAGAAGTGATCATCCGTTTAAAGGGTTTTATTCTACACGTTCTTTACTTCATGCTTTTGTGCTAACTGTTTTAAATCCTTAGAATACGTTTTTGTTTCCATTACCCTTCTTCTAGCACGATTTGTACTTTATTTGTGCAGCAGACAAAACCTCCTTGCCAATAACAAATGCACTTCATTAAAACCCCCCAAAAAAAAAAAACAAACCTACTGAACTGTTTGACCCGACGTGCTCGAAAATCCAACGTGTAACTATCTATTGCCCTTCATCACTTCACCTTCAAACCGGATACACTCACACCTCGTTTCTCATTCCTGCTGCGCTTACATTTCCGTCGCGGATCGATGCGGAAAAACAAAGACTCTCTGATTGTGATCCACCCCATTTTCCCATTTCCTGTGCCCTGCCCTGCTCTGTCTCTACGACTGTTCAAAGCGTCGCCGGGAAAGTTTTGTTTCGCTGCAAAAGCCATATTCGTAAATGAATGTATGTGTGCTTGCGTCTGGAGCCACTGCTTTGGAGCAATCTGTTTCCCATTTGTTCTGTTTAGCCGCGTGCCACCCATTCCCGAATGGGGATGCTCACCTGGAATAGCTCTAATAAAAGCACTCAGAGTTAGGAGAGGTTAATGCCGTGCTTTAAAGGTTATTATTGATTTGTGATTGATGCACACGGTACACCCGCACCGTGAATGCATTTAGCACCAGGCCGGACTTTGGCACACAGAAAGGTCACGCCTGGGGAGGAACGTACCACCCCGAGGAGGCCACGCAAGCGAAGGAAGACATCCATTTTGTAATGAGTTTTTGCAGCAAGCATAACACGGACGACCTCATGGTTCCAACCGCTCTGACGAGTTAAGCACGAGGGCGGTCGTTCGTTTGCGCGTTCGAAGCAGGTGTGCGAAGCGGAAATGGGTAAATGTAATGAGTTTTTAACGCGAGTGGATGGGAAAACTGTGGGGCCAGCCAAGCCAACATCGTCACCCCTCCCGTTCACTTTTATGTTGCGCTTCTTTATGCTGTCGGTCGCTTTACATGCGGCGCAAACGAAACGGTGCATTGATTGATGTAGCAAAGCAAATCAAGATGAATAATTCACATCGAATTGATTGAAACATAGTCTGCCAGCGGTGGTGGAATGGCGTAAAGTTGACCCATCGCTTTAACCCCAAAAAAAAGCAACGAAGGTGCTGTGACAAATATGAGCAATTTCCTGCAAAGGCTGCTTCCCATGCTTGCCACAAGAGGTTGCATGCACGATAAACTGCTTCCTCCGTTTATACGATCGATTGCCGCTGCTCGTCATCAATCGTTTTGGCTCGCAATCAATTCGCAATTATGATCGGCAATTTGCCTTAATCTTATGATAATTGTGCCGCCAATACAATAAACATGCGCGATCGGTGAAGATTCATACTTCAGCGCGAGAGTAATGCAGCCCAGGAAGAACCAAAATAAACGGTAGAGTTGAAATGGATACGGAAATCGGCTGCTGGAAAGGAGGACGGAAAAGAAGAAAAAAACCTTCCACACGCGTAAACGGTTCAGACAGACTCGGGGTTGTTTTTTGTTTTTATTTCAACCCCTACCGAACATCGATCACAATGTCATCGTACGAAGACGAAACAGACCGCCAACTGGCTTCGACGCAATAATTTAACGGAGAGGTTTTTGTGATGGCCGGAACTCGTACGTATTGAGGCAGATCGAAAGATAAATTCGAGTGCCAAAAATAAAACGATGTAAAAAAAACTGAGCATTTTATTAAACAGTTCAGTGCGTTTAAATTTGTTGCTGTTTCTTGTAATACGATAACTACCTTAATAACCTTAATGCAATATTTCCGATAAAGAAAAAGCAAAGTATTGCAAACGCCACTTATAAATCGCCATAAAAACTTCATCAAACAAATCTAAAACAAATCCCGCGAAAAGGCACACAGCTATCAAGCCGAAACCATGTATCCGGATTATGTATGCGTTTCATGTTATGGAAATTGTCATCCCAACATGCCGCCATTCATGCTGTATGTGCTAGAGGGCAAGACGCAAGCAGCCGCGATGGAAAGTACTCACGAAAAAAAATCAACAACCAAACTGCTTCCGAACTACAACACACACATACAAAATTTCCATTCTGTGAAGCTCGCCTAAACAAGGACGCTGGTAGAAGGAAACGAAAAGGACGACGGTCGATTTTTGTACAACCCGTAAGTGGAAGTGGTGGTGCAGAAAGTCAGCGGTAGAAGAAATTTATATTCACCTGCAGATGATTTATGACCCGGTTATTATCCGAATGAGCGTTTTATTGTTCCTTGCTGCTGCTGTTGCTGCAACTCCAGCCCTACCGCTCCTGCCCTGCCTTTGAGCTGTTGAATTTCTTCCCTGCAAACCAAACCTTCAAACGCCAGCAGAGCAAAGCGCTTTCAAACTCTCTTTCAACTGTTCCCAATTCATGGGAAATAGAAATAAGCGAGACACAGTGGCAGCCGCCCTACACCACACAGCCGGATGTTCCGGGTAGGAGATGGTGACCCTCTCTCGAATATCTTTCGCTAGTTCGCTTCAAAACCCGCTCGAGTGCCCGGCAGATTGTGTCCCCGGATTGTGCCCAGGAATGTACGACAGCGTGCGCTGTTCAATGCATTGCAATGAATGGAGGGTCGCTGAGTTCCATCGACCGCGAGCATGACTCAAAGTCACGATTTGCTTGCTCTTCCACCGCGGTAAACAGGCCGTCTTCAAATCTCAAATCGCAGCATTAACACATATCTCAGTTGCTCGTTTCTTTTGCATTAAGATGACATTGCTCGAGCTTGATGGCATACCAAACGGCGCAGCATAAGTGCACTGCCACTGCTTATCGGCGCAAACTCTTACTCAAACCTCGCGGAAGGATGAATTGTTTGCAGCATTTTTTGTGGTTTTTCAATGAGAAGATCTCGTACTAGACGTGTTGTATATCATAGTTCAGCAGTGAAATACTTCAAGCATTCCAGATGAGCTCTAATGCATCGTTATGGTAGTAAACTTACAAAGAAGCCTGAAATGATTCGCACTCATAAGGCAGTTTGAATAGATCGTATTAGTAGCCCCAATGATAATTGAAAAATGGTAATGCAAAATAGCAGTGCTGTTTAAATGACGTTCAACAAAACTACAAATTATCAATGAGTTGTAAAAATGTAATCGAAGATCTCCAAATTGTTTACAGTATTGCTGTTGTGTCCAGGCAATAAACGCTAATTTATGGTCGCTCGTACAATTGCATGTTATTTGATTGTGAAAGGTTTTAATCATATTTACGCCTCGAGAGATTGTTTCAACAGCGGTAGTACGTGTGGAGTAATCTTCTTCGGATGAAACCCTACTGGCGAATTCGAAGTTGGCCATACAAATTTATCCAAAAGGCCTCCAAAAAACCGATACAGCAGCAAAATCTCCGCCGGATCGTCCCAGTTTGTCCAAACAGCAGGGCTTTCTTGTCCACCGACACATTCTAGGGTACAGTTCTTTCGTCCACCATCGGGTAAGGATAGGATTTGCCGGACTAACAACCAACGTCACTCGTCGCTTTTGATGGAGGAAGATTTATTACCAGCTGCTGGGCCCGTCCGACACTCTGAACATTAAATCTTCTTCAATAATTCTGTAAACCAGCGCGTTTTACAACGCCTGGACGGTAGAGCAGCGAGCAGCGAACGCAAACCATATTTTCGGAACCAGGAAACCAGTTTACGACTAAATTAATTTATACTAAACTGTAACCGAAACCGCCAATCCGCATGTGATGTGTCTGTTCGTATGTTTTTCATTACGTTCTGCGTTCTTCTCATTCGGTGGTCGCCGTCGTCGTCGCGTACGCTTTGTTCTACACGACCATAAACACCTCGCGGTCATATGTTCCGTTCGCGTGTGTGTGTGTGTGTGTGTGTGTGTGTGTGTGTGTGTGTAAGTGTTTTTTTTCTTCTCTTTACCGTGTGTGTTCATATCATTTTGTTCTTTATTGTTATTATTAGAATCTTCCTAGCAGCACGCCCCACGGAAGACAAGGGTAAATCTCGCGTGGCAGCCCTGGCCATACTCCGGAACCACGCACACCGTCGTT
>KB698810.1:0-10143 GCA_000349165.1 Anopheles christyi
GTCCGCGCAGCACTTCATCAATCCATCAATCAGGCCGTTGAATGTAAACCACACTGGAGAAACTCCGGGATCGGACCGGACGGATGGGGTGATGTTTAACGGAATGTTGCGCTGTCCTGCAAGGATAGCAATCAAACGGGGCCCTTAATGAGGTATAACGAGTAATGATGATAAGACATGGGCGTTACACGGAAATAGTTGGGGCGATCAAGTGTCTTGGTATCTTGTTTGTTGAAATGGGAATAAGTTGAAGATGTCTAGAAGAAGTTCTAGAGCAAGATTTCAAGATTTTGTTGCTCGGTATCAAGACCTCATCGCTAGTACTTTTGAGGCATCTTGAGCGCTTTTCAACCATATTTGTTAAATAGGTCATTAGTGTCTTATGATGCAAACATAATTTCTTGCTGTTTGATGTTACCCGCACCGGTCGTAAGTGAAGCTTTCAATACTACAAACAAACATGCTGAAGAGTTTGTTTGTTTTAAAGCACAAGTATGCAATAACTGGTGAAGCTTTGATTATTTAATCTCAATTCGTACGATGAAGCCTTGAAAGAAAGGTACACAAAGAAGACCCTGAGGTGAATATAATGCATCCACCACCAACCCTTGGAAGTTCATCCAACGCTCGCAAACTTGGTCAATTATCATCCCAATCTTTATTTATACGTTTTCATCATTTTTAAACACCCCGCGTGTGCGTGTGTCTTAAGTTATGGATGAAAACAATCGACAACAAAAAAGTAAAACATTCGAGCTTTGGAGATGCTTTTGTTTTGTTTCGGTGGTAGTAAAAGTAGTAGTTAGGAAGCGTGTTGTTGTAGCAGCACTAGTGAAAACAGTTTTTCGGCTAGCAGTTTTCCTTTTATTAATGTCCAATTTCAAAACGTTATTTGGATGTGTGTTTGAAGGGGGATGGTAGGTCAGACACTTAACCCAATATGGTAAAGAATAAGTAATGTAACGATGAGATACACATCGGCATGTTTTGTACGTTAGGAGCATTTTGCTTGTGCCCAAATTGCGAGGCCGTTTATATGGGCCCCTCGCGATGTAGTGTTTAGTCACCGGTAAGCACCAAACCACATGGCATCGCATCACATGCTCTTCTGGTCACGGTTTGGTGCAGGTGTTGTTTTCAGCTTTTGCCAAAGTACCAGCAGCACGCAGGCAGGATGCACGTGAGTGTGGCATCTCTTCCAGGGTAAGAAAGTGGTTTTAATTTAATGGGGAAGGGTTGCGCAAAACCGAAACCAGCGGCTAAAAAAATCGCAATATTCGCATGCAATCGGGGTTTGTTTTCCACATCCGGTCTGACTTACGGTACGGAGGAGGTGCTGATGTGCTGGTTCGACATGATGATGAGCCGGTGAGATCCTAACCGCAGCTGAGCGGGTTTTAAGTCTATCTGGTCTAATTAGGAATGTCTTGATTGAACGCTCGCCGCCCCGTCCTATTTAATTACTTCTTTGCGTGGTGCAAACATAAACAGAGTGAGCGAAAGAGAGAGAGAGAGAGAGAGAGAGAGAGAGAGAGAGAGAGAGAAGGACTGATCGAATGAGGAATCATCTCCCAACTGGCCTGATGCACTGCTTATCCATCACGGCGTAAACCTAGGCGTTGATGAATTGCCCTGCATATGGATAGAGGGTTGGCTTGGCAAGCGAATGGCACTGAGGAAAGGGTGAACATGCTGACGGAGAGCAATTGGAAGGTGATAGCATGATCCATTGCTGTACAGGCTTCTGCGCAACTATCCGGCATGAACGAGATCAGTAGGAAGCCAGCTGTTTCCAAGCCTATTTCTCTTCCTGCCAAGTTCCTCTCTATGGGACAGGTGGGAACTAAAGGAGGCCACGATAGAAGTGCATTTGATGGTTTACCACTTAGCCCCAAATCTTATCTTAAAGCATACAGGGGAGGATAGCGAGTAAGATCCCATTAACATCGAAGTCTTCACACCTCGCTGCAACTACCAAAACGGCCTCAGGGGGTGGAGTACTAGTAGTGGCCAGTGTAGATGGTACTAAATATGTAAGGTACTTGAACCTTTGACTTTTGTTTGTGTGTAATGGTTTAAAAAACACTGCCTTAAAAATGTACGCAAAACGCTCCCACATCAATTTTCCACACCGTTTGTTTGTGCATCTTACTAGTTTTCCGCAATCCGCAAAACAAAACGCCACAAAAGCGATCGATCGGCACGAACACACTGTAACTGTAAGGGAGAGCGAAATGCTAACGAGCTGCTGGTGTGCAGTTAACTAACCCCTTAAAACAAGCCAACAAGTCAATGGTGGGCGAAGGCAAAGGGTTCGGTTTAGGAAATAAAACTGTACAACAGCCAGCTAAATACTGGCGAATTGTGGATTAAAATAGCAACAAAAAAGAGGGTCTTTGGAGGTTAGAAGACGGGATGTGATGGTGGGTTTGTTGGTGGTCTTCCACAAACAATCGATTTGGTGGAGATCGTGAGTACTTTAATTTTATTACTGTTGGCATAAAGGGAAGATGTTGAAGGCATATTTTACCTTGGCCGAAGAAGAGATTTCATTTGCAGTCAGCGAGATGAAGATCAGTCGTGAAAGTCCACTGTGTAGTAGACCATTAGCAACATTAAACGCCTCCACAAGACAAGATCGATGCACTCTCGATCACGTACCAGGATCAGCGGTTTTTTTTTAAAATATATGGCATGCGGTTTGAAATGTAAAGCGGCGAAAAGGCGAAACGTCCAGAACGTGATCGGGATTTGTAAGCAATGTCGCAAACTGTCGGGGTTCGATGCACCCCTACTGTATCGTGGGTGTGTGTACGTCTTCGCTGCTAATTGAATGAACTTGATCCAGTTCCGGAATGTTCCACTACGCGCTAGTGAAAGTGTGCCCGGACATACATGATGGCCGCAGGGCAGGTGTCTTAAAATATGGTTTCATACAAATTGCGCTTATAACACCGGGACCGCAGCCTTAGAAGTGTGTAAAGGGATTATAATGCCACCAGGCTACTATTCTCACGGGTTGTTGAGGTTAAATGGCGTACATCCGCCCGTCCGACACAGCACACCAGTGCACACAGGTCAGTGGGACGTGTCACTAAATCGTGTCATATGTCATGTCGCTTTAGGCAGCTAATGGCGTCACACGGGCACTCGCTAGTAATGAATTTAGAATCACTTTTCCGGTTGATGGCAAAACGCCGGTGAAAATCAAATTAAGCAAACATGGGTTCGCATGGAAATGTGTCACTTCGAGCAGCATTAATCATATTGGTCTTAGCAAACAACACTATTTTTAACACCCACCCAGGTGGGTCCTATTTAGACGGTTTATGTGTGTGATGTCTGCACACGCATTGTATCATCCATATGCCGATGAAGTCATAAATAAACGGGCTCAAGTCTCAGGTGTTGTTGGTGGTGGTTAAGTAACGCAAAATTATCGCATTTGCTGATGATGTGTTAAAAAGATCGGTTCATCACCTTTTTGATGCAGCTGTGCAGTCGCTTATTAGGAGGAAGATTTCGATAAATTTAGTATCAAATGGCACCCGGGACTATGGGCGTTTCGTGGACATTAATCAGACGCACCGCATTTGATTATTCGACTGCAGGCGAAATATAAAGCGTGAAGTGTGCGATTGGACCTTGTTTTTAGTTGGTCGATTTCAATGCAGATGAAAAGCGAAACGATGAAAAAGAAATAGAGAAATAGAAATAAGAGAAAAAGGCGCCCATAAATTGGAAGTAAACCATTACTGTGATAGACGCATGGATGATGCAACGGCATTTAACGAACCGTGCCGTCATTTGCTAAGGTGAGCGAGAGATTATTTTAACATTTTTGATGCAAAATGGAAAATCTCTTGGCTTGGCTTAATCGCTAAACCGAGCTTGATAGGATTTTGCACTCTCATTAGGGCGATGCAGAGTGTGACCCCTTTTCAGGGGTACCGATACCGATCGTGTGGGGAGACATTCGTGTCGATCTGATGAGGAAATCAAGCGTCAGCGTTTTCTCCACCTTCTGCTTGGTAGAGAATAAAATTGTTCAAAGCCTTCCTTCGATGAGGCCTTTTCCCTTCTTGTGCTACACGGCGGGTCATGTTTAAGAAATCAACCAAACAAAGAACAAGAGTCGATGCAAAAAAAAGAGGCAGAAAAAAGGGACAGCTGTGCCCCAGCTGTTTTGCCAGTGATGTTGTGTTGATTGAATATGCAAATCCTTTCGCGCTAGTCGCAAGACGAAATCAACCATCGAATCAGAAGCAGCGAGTAAAACGATCAGATCGGTGTCCGATTCGGTGGGAAGGGTCACGTTGATTGTAAGCTTGTTTGGAGGTACACACGGCAATACCACCTTGCGCAATCCAACTCCAACCGGCAGTAGCACCAGCACCTTCTGCACATGTCTGCACGATCTCGCCCTCTTTGTGTTTTTCTCGTCTTTCTATGTCTCTCCCTTCCCATCCTGTCAAGATCATTAGTTGTGTCTGCGAGTTAGATCGGCGATCGGCGATCGGTATGGTCTAATTTTATAGCAAGAAAATATCTAATTGCACAATTTCGAGCGTTCGTGTCGAAATCCCGGCTGCCCACGAATTCTGGTATCGTTGGTGGTTATGGTAGCATGCCGCCGAACTACACTTGGACACTCTAGTTTCTTTTTCGGAGTACGATGGACGACGATCGCTCAAGATGCGGAGAGAAGGAAAAAAAGACACTCGACTATTGAGGTTAGGTACAGGTTCGATTGCTCCATATTTAGACGACGCACGGACTTCTCCTTTCGGTAAGGTGGATCGGATTGACAGAGGAAGCCATCACCTTGGTTGGCCGTTGGCATCCGGTTGCTCATCGCAACTGGATCCGACGATATGGGGAACACTTTACCGGATTCCCTCCTAGAGCTTCCGCATGTTTGGTTTTTTCCCTCCTGCGGTGGTCCAATTTTGGACAGTGCGACCAGCTTTTCACTTTCCATCCGTTCATCTCGGATGCCACGGTGTGTGTATGAAAATCAAGCCCCGAGAAAGACAGTAGAAAGACGCTTTATTTCCGGGGATCAGAGAACTGCACACCATACTCCGCTTATGGACACGAGGACGACCTTGATGTAACGAGGTATTTCATTAACTGCTCTTGCAGGAAGAGACTGCTAACTTCCCTGCTGGCTCCGTAGATCGCTGTAATGATTCGTTCATGCTGCCCGGGTGTAGAATAAATTAATGTGCGGCTCCACAACAGGCCGATGCCGGCGGCAACGCGACGACGACGACTTTATGTGTGGAGGTGTGGAGTTTAATTGTGTGAAACAAAGGGTTTTGCTAGACCTTGAACTGGGCCACTGGGCGTGCTAGAAAAGCTGGACAGTTAGCTGCAGCAGGGAGGTGTTGCCTTTTGGGACGGCTTAGAACGTTGCGATCTCTCGCGTAACGGGGGATAATAAGGTGGCAAATTTGAATGCCCCGCCTGTCTGCCACCATGGACCATAAAAGTGGAACTGTCCGACGACTTGTGACGTGGAATGAGGGTTGATTGTGTCACTGACATCCGTCTTAACATAGATTACTCGAAGTTTTTATGGTAGACGGTAGGTCGTTCGATTTGTTGGTTGGTCTTTCAACGTCATAAGCCGAGAGCATTGCGTACATATAAATCTCATTAGCGTACGCAGTTATGTTATGGTGTCTACTTCGCCGGATATTTGATAGCATTATAGAGTATTCTAGTTTCCAAAAAAACACCTCATCACCAGCATTGTTACGTGCTCACAAATTTGCACACAGAGTAAGGATACATTAAGCCGGTTTTGTTGCCCCGTGTGGTGGTGTTCCCACAGCTATTGTCTGTCACGGGAAGTGGTTTGTTGTCGAGCTGTCTGACCATGGAAGTGAGTCGTCATCCATTCTTGGATGGGTATCCAGATTACTCAGATAGAGCTCAGCCGATAGCGTCTTGTAGATTAGCGAGTGAATTATGTGTCAGTATAAATGCCCTAAGATCTGTGTATTATATTCACAAGTAGGTTGTAGACGACACATAGTCACAACTGTAAAACTACCTAATGGAGAGTAATTTATTTCTTTTGATGTGTATTTTTTCTCTCATACTACTCCTCTTGTACGATCGCGTCACACGCACTTGAATGTGAATTTGACACGCATTTGATGGCAACTTTGCAGCAAGTTTTGATGTTGCAAACCCTACAAGCCTAACGTGATTCTCCACCGGCAGCTATCGTAAATCTTTCCTTACGAGGCACCATAATCAAAAACGGAATCGGTTTTGTGGCAGACACTTGAGAGATAGCATTCAATGTTGGAAGGCATCCCCTCTTCATACCTTCGTGTTCGGGGCGAGATAGAGTGTATCTTCTTGGTGTGTTGTGTCGGTGAACACGGTGTGTTGCCGCCAGCACTGCTACGGCTGTTTGGAGTGTTGTTGTTGTTGATCGATGATCGACCGTGCTGGGTTGTGTGCAGTTTCATATGCATCGAAGTTTGCGGAACTCTTGTTTGTGCGCACGTTAAAAACACGTTCCATTTCCAGCGATCATAAAGCCTGCCCCAGGTCCGCCTCTCGAGCAACCTTTGGCCGGTGTCGAATTAAAATCGGACAGGGAATGAAGAAGAAGAAGCAGAAGTTTCGGAGCTGAAGAGAAGGAGGATGATGATGCTGGAAGACGGAACGTGCATTGCGTGCAAGGGTGTAAAGGGCGCGCCCGGGTTGGCAAAACTGGTTTGACCAGAAATTGGATGGTGTGGCCCTGAGGGAGTGGAGGCTGAGCGAAAACGCAAAACATTCCATAAACACACGGAGGGCGCAAGGGAGTGTTGGGGGTTTGTGAGGTGTTCTGAGCGTGGCAAATTGGCGAGAAACGTAGCTTAGAAAGAAATATACACTGTGTGTAATAAGGAAGAGGAAACTAGTCCCACAGCAGCACCAACACTAGAACCTCACATGTGCACTGAACCGTCGTCCTTGGCGGACGACGCTGGTAATGGTCGGTTCAAAATGGGTACAAAAATTAAGGAAAACATACGACGGGGACAGAACACAGCAAATGTCAATCAACTGTTGTCAGTGCTTGGTGGGTCGAATGTGGGCTGCGTTTCAGCATGATTGCTTTATTGCAGGCTCCCTCAGAGGGGGGCCAAACTCGCGCGTGGATATTGATCGGCGAGTGAGTTAAAGTTGAACGCAAATAGGTGGAATATTTTACCTGCAGTTTGCTACTGTCCTCATGGTCTGAAGATGAGCAGCACGCGCGCTACGAATACGTGACATTTTGGCATGGCTTCCAAGCTTTCGAGTTTGGTTTTGCTTCAAACCAATAAAATACAGTTTGATGGATGAATACGTGTTGACGCGTGTTCGCTACCGGATATCATGAGATGCATTGTAGAGGTGACTGTTTTTTGGAAGGGAACTATCGTAAATTAGTCGTCTTGTGCTGGCCAGTACTGCTACAATGTATGCAGTTGAAGTACCGAGCGAGACATCATTGCCGTTAACTGTTGCATTTTATGACTGCGCCTCACTGGGGAAGGATTTTTGTATCACGAGCGTTGCCTTATTGGGGGACTGGTTGATAATGCAGTTTTAGCAAACCGTGTACACAGTACGTACGTAGTGGTGATGTTCGTTTTTTATCTCGTTTAATGTAGGTCTTCCTTGTGGATAAGTTATCTGTTGATTTTATGGTACAGAGAGCTGCTCTAGGTGACTATCAGTGATCTTGCTGTAGCTGTTGAGAAGTTGTTGATTAGCTCGAGGATATCAAGAACATTAATAACATAACATAACATAACATAAGAGGACATACAAATGTTATTCTTTATTGAAAGTTACTTGAAGACGACACACGAAAACAGGCACACAACACAAAATCGAGAATTGGGTCATCTAAATCGGGCCTAATTGTTGAAAATATGAATGACAGACAAGTTCAAACTATCAAACCTCAGCCCACAGAGAGAAAGAGAGAGCAAGCAGGGGCATGTCACGAACGCAAATGTTCCATTCTTTAGTGCAACGAACGTACGATCACCTTTGCGGGGTGCATTCGCTGGCCGGACTTTTTCGTGCACGCCACGCACGTACACATCACGCGTCCGGTTGGGGGGTTGGGAATGGCGCACGATCGCTTTCGTTTTGTGACATTTGGAGCGTTCGAGGGAGGAGGAGGAGGAGGTAGTGTGCAAAAGTTGGTCACTCGCGCCCTCTAAAGCAGTGTGGACGAGATTAAGCGTACAAGGATCGGGACTGGCTGCCTCTCACCACCAGTCCGATAAGGTAGTCTAACCTTCCTTCCTTCCTTTCCCATTGGATGTCCATTTATATGGCCGCAGTTTGGTGCCGCTTTCCGGTCCGGTGTGTGTATGGAAGTCGTCGCCAAGTTGTTTTTTTTGTATTTGTTGTAGTTTGATGTGTCGATTTGTGAGTGTCTCATCATGTCTCGCCACGCGTTTTGGAATGAGCGTGCGCGGGCGTTACGCCGGCGTTGCAACGAAAGCAGATGTGCGTATGTGGGTCTGCAGAGACGGGTTGTTTGCATGCTTGGTTCCACACCTCTCGTGGGTGGTTCGGGATTGGAGTGAAACTGTGTTTTTTTTTTTTTGGGAAAGTGGACTCTACCGAAAGTGCGCAGCAGTTCCTCCTGTGCGCGATGCTTACTTTCGAAAGGAAAGAGTCACCATCGTTGATGTCGGCTTCTGTCAGCACGTTTTCCAGGGTAAGATAAAGGTTAGGAGAAGAAGGTAGGTGGGAAGATAGTGTTTCAAAATATATATCAACAAGTATATTTTTCGGTTGTAAATAAATGCACCATAAATGCGTCGTTTTTTTCTGTCCGTAGTGGGGTTGTTGTGTGGTGCCCTGAGATTGTGGTGTACCATGTTTTGCATCTGAAATCCGACAATCCGGCTTGTGGAAGTTCACATAAAATGTGCAACATTGTTGCAACACTATCACGCTACATCCTGTTTTTGGAATAATGAATTAATTCGAACTTCCATTTTTTTCTTTTCCTATTTTTTTAATTCGCAGGTGAGTAAATGAGACTCGGGAAACGCAAAGCTTAAAGGGAAGGATTCGTTACGGTGGAATCGTTACGTGATCGAAGCTTTAAAGCGAAATGTGAGTCAATCGACTTCACGACTAGAATGCAGGAAAAAAATCATTTTGGGGACAGGAAGAAGAAGGTGGATTATTCGACAAGCTTGTTTGGTTGTGCCAAATAAGGGAAGAAGGTATCGTGGTAGTAACTTCAAAAGCTTAAGAAACTCGATTCTCATTCCGGACGAGATGATTCGATAGTACTAAACGAGATACGCATTGCGTACCATTGCATCACCTACAATACAGTGCTACTGCGCATTGGGTCTTCGCTACACACTTCGATCCAGAGCGTTAAACCGATGGTGGCCCAGAGCGGATAGTGATCATTGAAGTTAGGACACCTACCGCCCGGTGTGTCTGTGTGTCACGGTTTTATGATTGTTTTCCTTCCGCATTTATACTCGCACACCAAGCTGAGCGCTGCTGCTAGAGCGATGGATGCCGATAGAGTGGTGATCGAGATAAGCGAAGAAACAATAAAATCATTATCCTATCGTATCAGCACCAGGGATCAATAGCATGCGGAGGCCCGGCTTAAACGTTTGTTGCCGCTGTTTTACACGAAACAATCCTGTATCGAAATCGTTGGTAAACTAGTTTGTGACGCTTAATTCTACCATGTTCGATCGATTACTCGATCGGTGCTGTGTTATGGTGTTTGAAACCCGGGAGCGATCAATATCGTATTCGATTGTTGTTGCTAACGAACCGACGACCGGCGGGCCCTGTCCTGTTGGAAGGTGCTCTTTCCCGTGTATGTGTATGCGCGTGCACACCGTTCAATTTCCCTCGATGTAGTCACTATGCTACAAAACTGCATACACACTTTCACCCGTTCGAGTGCGGACGCGCGAAAGCATAGCGTGAATTGTAGAAAAAATCGAAAAAAGATATAGAATTGAAGACAAAAAAAAAAAACAACAACATCAGTCCTCCACAATGATATGATGTCAGCAGCGAACAACAACAACAGACAGGAGAGGGAGGATTTTGTGCGATTGTTGGCGCGTGCAAAATAATAAT
>KB698816.1:0-27765 GCA_000349165.1 Anopheles christyi
AAATAAATATGGTGAACATATTTCAATGTTAGCAATTAACGTGCTTCATTTTCCAACCTCTTTGAAAAATAGTATTATTGCAGCACAACTGTACAATATTTTACCTACAACGATGATTTCGAGTGTTTTGTGTAATGTAAAAGTTTAAAATGCTTTTCAGCAAGTATCTCTAAATACTGTACACAAAGGGAAAACCATTTAAATGGAATAGTTTTGAAAATATTTGTTATTAAAAAAATCACTTGTAAATAAATAATTGGTATGCTGCACAAACATATTTTAATTGGTCTCCTTTTCATTACACAATACATTCGAAACGGATGCAAAGTAAAAATGGTGACAAATGTTTGTCTTCACATCTTATCAAATTTTTCTTTCGCCATTCATTCCTTCACTGTTTTTCCATTGCTTAAAAAGCACCGCGAAAACCTTGCACTCTCGAGTAAAATTTACTAAACGTTCCTCCTACTATTCCATCCATCCCACCTGCCCCCCCCCCCCCCCCATCGAATCTCCTCAGGTCGACGTGGTCCAATTCATACGGCCAATATACGCAAAACCGTCTCACGCCGGGCAAAGCGATGAAAAGCATAAAGCATAAATCAAAGCAAACAAAAACAACCACAAACACAGACACACCACCACACATGCATAAACTGTGCGTTCAATGAAATCGCTCTCATGAACAATTTCACAAACCGGAATGTGAGTATTTTCCATAACAATGTGCTGTACCGTCTGTTATCATTTGTTCACGATCGTTCATACATAAGGCCACTTATTACAAACGAAAAAGTCAGATAAAAAAGGGAAACAAAATTGAAGCAAAAAAGCGCATACAAATCTTCTTCCAATCCAAAATGTAACTTATGTTAGCGTGAACTGCGTAGCCACGTTTAAATCATGCTAAAATCTTATCTACTCATTATCGTGATCATGTTCCTTCAGATCTTCACCAAAACGCTTGCAGTAAACGTACACATAAAGAATTTGATCTACCCCCTTTTGGCGCACCAGAGAATTGGTTGATTGTCCTTTTTGCTTGTTTTTCTACTGACAAACAGCAATTGAAAGTCGAAAGTTAATTTAGTTGATATTTTGTTCATCATGCTTGCTCTTCACTCCACTTCATCACGATCAATCATTAATTAACTTATTAGCATCATAATGTGAAGTAACGAATGTGAAGTAACGAAAGATCGTACACAGGATTGGTGTAATTTCTAATTCACTCAACATAACTCTTTGCAGATACTACTTCGCCAAAAGTGTATTAAAATACTGGACTAGCCTTCGGAGTGGCCTAGGAGATGGGTGTGAAAACGTTTGAAATCTCTGGGCATAAAACGGAGCATGCAGCAATATTGCAGCTCTCATCTTATCGTTGATTTTTTGTAAATAGTTTATGTATGTGTTTTTTTAATGCTGTTAGATTTACAATCGAAGTCTTGTTGAGGAAACAATTTAAATCACAAATTCATAGTTGTGCGTAGTTATTATATTAATATAATTTTCGTTCGAACCAATTATTGGAATACTTAATCCACTCGATGGAATGTTTCTTATTGGAATAGAAATCCTATTTGAGTGTGACTACCCTAGCAATGTTGCAGCTTTCCAACTAGCGGATCAAGTATTCCATTATTTGAATCGAAACACTGTAAAACATGTTATTTGTTCTATTTACCATATTGTAAGTGTTATAAAAATTAAAACATTGTTTGTTATTTGAGCGTATGGTGATAGTATTAAAATAGGATTGCTAGACTGTACTAGAATGGTCGTATATATACTAGCATCGATTTATAGTCCTTTACAGTTGCCTTTTTCTTCTAATCTATTTATAAAAGATACTTTTCGAAAAGGTCAAATGTTATAAATTACACGTTCATAGCGAATAAAACAAATAATCCTAAGAATCATCCTTTTCAGCGTGGTATCGTTTAGTAATACATTTCAGAAAACTAAAACCCTTCTAATCAAGAACAACCGGCATACATCTGCATACCATCCTGCATGGATGCGCGCTCCAAAACACATGAAAAGCATCGAACCAAAGCTAAGTCCCGCTTGCTTTTGATCTCGTCCCTTTGCCGTGGCCATAGAAAGTTTGTTTGTTTAACGTTCTTTAAATTGATTCTTTCTTCGATAAGAGTGTGCCATCTTTAGGTATCTAATCTGCACAACGATTTTATGCTGCGTAGCAGCAGTACGGATAAATCCCTTCTCGAAGACACGCAAGAGCAGACCCATCCCATAAATCGACACTGCCGTTGGCTGCCAAGCAAATAAACAATCCATGTTTGATTTTCGTTCCTTACGGGCTTCTTGTGCTTTTTGTACTGGCCGTGAAATTTTGTGTTTGAACGAAATGCCGGAAAGCCCACGCCGAAGACGGTAAGCGACATAAGATCTCTGGTAGCACACGCGCGTCTTATGTACGATATTTTGCCGTTAGCTCAAGTGTGTTAACGAAACCATCTGTACGGAAACTCGTACGGCTCACTGCACACAGCGAATGTGTCTTCAAAGATTCGAAGGATGATGGAGAAGGATCATCGGAATGTCTAGAGAAAACTAAGAAACTTGTACGTATGCTGTGTGCATGTTTTTCTCAGTAGCTTTCCTTGCGTAGATGTGAGCAATAAAGGGAAAAATACGCAACTGTGTACCGGAACGACAGGATTAGTAAGGCAGCACCATAGCTGCTTCTACTAATGTTTCTTGTCTTAATACTGTACTTAAGAATAGGTATAAAATATATGTTATTGAAGCGACTTTCCAAAAATAAAAAATAAAAGGTAAACAGTTGAAACAATATGCAACTCGGGAATCATTTTCCAATCTCAACCCTGTTAAGCCTTACGTTCACATTTATCCTTGTATGCAACTACTCCTGCACCAAATGCTTCTGTGTTTTGTTTTCACGTTTTTCTTTCCCATTTTGACTCAGTCAAGCGAACAGCACTGTCTTTTATTCGACATGACCGGTCCCTAAGTCTAGCGACCATGCTGACCAACCGGAATTAGCATCATCCCTCTGGCATGATTGCATTGCAGTGTAGCAACGTAGCTTTTCCACTCTCGCTTTCACATACATACAGCAGTTCGGTTGCCGTTTTTTATTGCCTCCACGTTGAACGTTCACAATTATCGTTTGCACAGAAAGCAAAATTTTGATTCGAACTTATTCATTCGAACGTTGCTCCATCCAATACGGTCCGATGCGCTAATCGGACTTCAGAGGGAAACTTTTTTGCTGTTGGTTCAATGCATGAACGAAGAGTGTCCCTTTCTTAGGTAGGTCGGTCGTCTTTTGATGGTGAATCGTTACGGTTCTTGAATGGAAGTAGACAATGAAAAGAAAATTTCATACGCGTTGTTGCAAACCGGGTGGATCGGTTAGGATTAGTCAAACGTATCGGACACAAAGATGTCTTAGTAAAAGCTGGCTGACCAAAAGATATAATAAGATGGTTAAAAAAGTTCCAGAATCTTTTGTTTATATATTAGTAGAATGCTATTCCATCAAAATAAGTACTTTGTAACAATACATACAGTGATACCAGTTTTAGTTTTGGGATTCATTGAAGAACTAAATATCATAAGTTGAATAAAGTAGAACTGTGGGTATCAGTTTTTCACAACAAACAATGCCCTTAATCTATAAAGCTATAAAAAATTGCGGTTCCCCCATTCTCCCCACTAAAGAGCCAAAAACATAAGCGGTCGAATTGTATAAAGCATAGACGGGAGAAAAAACACTTCGTCTTGCAAGATGAATTAGGTAAAAAGTCCTTTTGTTCTTGGCAAACACCATACAACTGTCGCTGTGCGGAAAGGAAACCACACATCCTTGTGAATCTTCACTTTTGTGACCGACAAAATCTGACCAACCTACACCAATATGCACGAAAGGATGCCCGGATACGGTCTTTCGGTGCGGTTTTCCTTTTCTTCTGTTTATTTACTCTAACACCCTTCGGGCGTAATCGACCCTCATTACCAAAGATGAGGGGCGTGAAGGCGGGGGAACAGGGAAGCATGGGTTACCCCCGGAGGACAAGAAAAGGAGACGAATATCCTTTCGTCGATCCTCTAAGACCAGCGACTTGATATTTAATGCGACATGTTAGCAACACGATTTTAAGAAGCAACGTTCCCTTCCCTTGGGCAGGCAGGACTGTATAAGCTTGGCATTGCTTAAGAGCTATCCTTTCTTCGTATACACCCTGGTAAGCAAACGGCAAACATCAAAATTCTCTGCCGTAGGAATTGAACTGGAATGTGCCGGCATGTGGGAATATTTTCTTAACCCAGGCTCTATCTATTTGTTTCTTAAGGCTTTTGAACTTCTGTAGGATGGATTGTCATGCTATTTCAATGTTTTTGGACCGCGCTGCTCATACAATTTGAGTAGGACGTTACTTATGCTCTTTGGCAAACGTCCTTAAGACATATTATGCTCGTTGCTAATACAACTAAATCGGATAATGTCTTATTTCGAATGATTCTTTATGAATGATCGTGTTTGTTCGACTACTTACCTTGCAAAATAGAGGACATTTTCGTTATTCTTTATTCCTAAGTATTGCGTTGAATTGAGGTACTAGCTGCTCAGCCGAATAACCAGCGAGATCAATTTTACCAAAGAAATCTTCCCGATGTTTTTCAAACAGCGCTCGATTACGGCACCAATTACACAGCTGCTTTACGGCCTGTGCCGTTGTGTTGAATAGTTTATCCTTTGGATAGAGCTCCGGATAAACTAACCGGTTAGGGGCGAGCGGAACACACCCACTGTAAACAGCTTCAAGCCTTTAGATAAATTAAAACAAGAGAATTAAAATCATATTAACAAAAGTTAAACATTAGCAAATTAATTACATTGCTACTCCGTAAAACTCGTGAAACGCCGTAGACAAAACAACATCCCCTTCGGCCAACGTACGCAAATACTCCGCTTTCGGAAGCGGACCAAAATGCACCATCTTCCCGTGCAATCGTTCTTCCAACTTTTCGAAACAGGTGGGGATGGTTTCAAATCTCTCGCCTAGTATTGAGACGCGAAAGTCGACACTCCTTTCCTGCAGTTCCAACAGTACGTCGACAAGCTGTTCCGGATTTTTATCGTGCTCCCAGCGATGAGGCCAAATGATGTGGAGAGGGGAACTGTAATATAGAAATGAAAACCGTTTTAGCGCTTATAAACTTTTTTGTATCATCAATTTATCCTGACCTTTCTTCATGCTCAACTTTGACGCCTCTTTTTGTTAACTTCCCAAAATCAACTGGAAAGTATAGAACGTCACACTTGGGGACAATTTTATGTCGTACCTCTTGGAAGCTCATGTTTGGTACGATCCTTAAAAACGATTCGATGCTGTTCAGAAAGGAGTTCATATTGTACCGTGAGTTAAATAGTATTCTATCAGCACAAAGGCACGTCGTTATCTGGTTGATTCCATATTGAACGTCACGCTGCTTGGTATCTCTAACCGGGTAGCAGAGTTGATTCTCATGAAAGTAAACAACCTTCCGGCAGGTGGCTAGATCCGTACGCATCCCAATCAGTTCAGCTAGATTCAACACTGAACTGCAGAAGATGGTTTGGTACTGGTGGGTGGTTGAAATGCGGCCGGCAAAGTGCAACGCACTCATACGCGCACACCAGTGCCATTTCTTCGCCGGTATGGTGAGCAAATCGTACTCTTTCTCATTGAGATCTACAAAAAGGATGGGTTTATTATAGTACAATTCGGTATGTTTGTAAAAGTAGAACTTACTCTTTAGTAAAACATCTATCAGCTGCTTATGGGAACCGCCGTAGAATGCTTCTAAAATCAAAATTTGCGCCATGTGCGCACACAAAATTTGCTTTCCTGGACAGCACTGTTATACCTAGACTTTGGATTAAAATTTGAACGCTGTCATTTCGTTACAGCTGCTACTCGTTTTATATAACTGATACGATATTAGAAAATCGTTATTGAGGTTTAAAAACGATTAAAATGACGGTAAATTGAGGCACCGCGCTTGAACCAGACTTTGTTTTGATCCCGTCCTGCCCTGCTAGAATGACGGACAACAAATGTGTTTATGAAACGGTGTTGAAAAGTCAACTTTTCCAAAGTTTGTCTAGGTTATGAATGCTTTAGTTAAAATATAGCTCAGTTTTTCTACTACACCTTTGTAGTGTCTTGCTATACTCAATTCAAACATGTTTTGCTTAAATGAATCCAAACTACAGAACAATATACTCTTCACAAAATCGATACCTACCTTTCCCTTTCTGTGCATTTCAATGCGCTTAGCTGCTATTTCTCTTCATGCAAAATTTAACACGTTAACACAATCCTCAATAAGAGATTTAGTTAGGATATTTCAATTTATTAACATACGCAACTTATCACACACCTACAGTAGCTTATCCGACCCAGACGATGAGAATATTGTTTACACTCTCATGCATCCTGCGCTACTGTAATTTTGCGCGATGATTGTTGATGGAAAGCGACGCCTCTCGGAGATGGATGGACCTGAGAGGCCACTCCAGTATGAACGATCTTCCGTTGAACGCTTAGAAGAAATATCCCAAAATCTTTCCTCCGAGATGCTTCCGCCGGGCCTCTTCGTGATCCATGATACCACCGCTGGTAGTCAGCACGACGTATCCAAACTGACGCGATGGCAGCAGATTGTTCGTCCAGCGTTCCAGATCGTTCACCGCCGTATCGAACCGAGGCGAGATGATGCCAGCCTTGTTCAGTCGGCCAGTCAGATTCACCACCACCTTTCCGCTGCGATGATCGTCCACGATTTCGAACTCGCCGATGTAGCCGTGCTTCATCATGACGGTCAGGAAGCGGATGACCACCTTCGAGTTCGGGCGGATCAGTACCTGGCGCTTGCCGCGCTTTTCCGCATTGTTGATGCACTTCAGGGCATCGGCCAGCACGCTGATACGGACCATTGTTATGGCAAAATCTCGGTAGCTTTTACGCTATTTACACGCAGTTTTCGAGTGCAGATACAGTGTGTTTTCACGGCAAAGCCTCGTTTTCAAAAGAAGGTGCAAAGGGGGAAGAAAATTGCAGGAAGGATCAAATGTCACTTTTTGACAGCAAGGAAATGTCATTCAACGGCCGTACAAGGTGCGTAGTGCAGAGTACGATGGAAATGCCGAAATTAGAACATTTATTTTACAACTGCGTTCAATACATTTCTATACATTTTGAGAAAAGGTTAGCAACATAACTAGATAATTGATCTGTTTTAATTTAAAAGCAAAAATTGTAGCCAATAATTTTTAAATTGGTTTGCAGATTCCATCACAGCATATCTGTACTTTCCTTGTACAGTGACAGCAACCCACCCACATAAAGCTGTCAGTGCTAGGAAACCGAAACAACATCGTTCTTCCGAGATTGTGTAAAGTAAAATAGCAAAAATTGTACTGCACCAGCCATTCCTTAGCAAAACATATCTCCCCCAGAGCAGATAAAAAAAGGAATGGACGGCAAATGAGTGCAAACCGAACGGTTCACGTAGTGCGCTAACAGAAAAATCAGTCTCCAGAAAGCATCGTAGTGCGAGAACATTTGTGCCCTCTTCCGCATCTGTGATAGCTCTGGCAGCATCGGAACGAACGGTGTTGAAATACAGGGTTCGAAACCATGGACGAAGTGCAAACCATTGAGGCAGCCGTCCTATCCTTCTATCGCGGTGGCTCGGAGCAGCAGAAAGAAACACACAAATGGCTCCAACAGGTACAGAACAGCCCGCAGGCTTGGTCCTTCTGCTGGGATCTGATGCAGCTGAACAAATCGTCCGAGATTCAGTTTTTCGGTGCAATCACACTCAACTCGAAGCTGCGCAGTGACTGGGCCGAAGTGCCGAAGGAGGCACACCACGAGCTGAAGCAGAAGCTGCTCGAAACGATCGTACTGTTTGGGAATGGTCCAAAAATTGTGCTTAACAGGCTGTGTATTTCGGTAAGCTTATCAGTTTCCGTGCCTCTGATAGTAGCTCGTTGCTGAAGGCTCTCGTATCTATTTTCAGCTTGGTCTCTTTATCGTACACATGCTACGGCATCCAACCGTTATTGAGGAGGTGACCAACATGTTCCTTCAGGAGCAGCTCGGTAACCTTTCGAAGGTGACGCAGATCGAGATACTGATGGCTGTCCTGGAAGGCATCCCGGAGGAGGTGAAAAACATACGCACCCAGATACCCCGTGCGGTGGTGTGCGAGGAGCTGAACCGGAATGCCGAATTCGTGATGCAAACCGTGGTTACGTACCTGAATGAGAAGCTTAGCCACAGTGCGGTCGAACCGCACGACATGAATGGGTTGATCAATGCGGCCAAATGTACCGGCACGTGGGTGGCGCATGGCAATGTACATCTGAACGACCGCGAGGGTATGATACAAACACTGCTCAAAGCCGTCCACTACTGCTACTGGAAGGAGCCGAAGGATGACGGTTGTCTAATGCCGGAGGAGAATGAACTGGCGGAAACGGCATTAAAATCCTTGGCGGTAAGAATGATACGTTACGAAAACAAATCGAGGATTGCATTTTATAATAATTTCATCCTCACTCAGAATATTATCTCTTCGTATGCAACGCAAAACGCGAAATATTCGTTCACCGTCATCAACTACATGAAACTGTTCCTTGACGTGCTCGTACCGATCCTGGACGCCGAGTACAAGGAGAACAATGACAACGAAAACCTTGCTCTCATGATCTACGCCCTGTTCATCTCTACCCTCGAGTGCTTTTCGTCGGCCATCTTTGCCGGCATCGTTACCGACTCGGAGGAGGTATCCAAGGTGTACACTCGCACGGTCGATATGCTGATCAAGTGTACCGACAAACCGGGCACCTACCCCGTAGACGAATCGTGCAGTACGTACGCGATGGAGTTTTGGTACATGCTGCAGGAGGAGGTCCTATCGATGGACAACAGCGAGCACAAGAAACGTTGCCTCGAAGCAATCAAGCCAGTATACGCACACGTGGTGAAGGTGTTGGTAAGAAAGTCCCAACTGCCCACGGAATCGTCCCTGCACAAGTGGAACGATGACGATCTGGAAGCGTTCCGGTGCTATCGGCAAGATATCGGCGATACGCTGCTCTCCTGCCATGACGTACTGAACGATCTCATGCTCGATGTACTGTCGGAGGCACTGGACGAATCGATCATGTATCTCAGTTATGATCCACAATCCACGGAAAGTTGGACACTGCTGGAGGCAACCATACACGCGTTCTGCTCAATCGCCCAGAAGATCGAGTACACCGAGCATCAGCAGATCGTGAAGCTGCTCAAGGTACTGAACGAAATCCCGTACGAAAAGTACAACGACAAGCTGTTCGGGATGGCACTGGAAACGGTCGGTGCGTACAGCGAATGGATCGGAGACAATCCCAAGTATTTACCGTCCGCCATTACACTGCTGGTGAAGGGTCTAAACTCCACCAAAGCTTCCCAGGCCACGCTCGGGCTGAAGGATCTGACATCCGAATGTCAGAAGGAGGTAATCCCGTATGCACTGCCGCTGCTGGACGCCTGTCGAACCGCGCTACAGGAAGGTCACCTTAAGAATGCCGAAATGATCCGGCTCATGTACACCGTCGGCAACATTCTGAGCGTCATTTCGTACGAAAACATTATCCTCTACCTGGATGCGATGGTTTCGCCCTGCTTCGAGGAGCTGCAGGCGCACGTGCAAAATAACGATCTGAGCGAACCGACCAAGGCACGTGTCGTGTTGCGGCTTGAAATGATCTCGAAGCTGTTCTCCTCACTAAACATTCGCAAACCAACGGAGGGGGATATGGATAAGGGTTTGGTGGGTATGGGTGCGCATAAGTTACCGTTTCCTCCCGGAACCCCTGTACCGGGCGCACCGGTACAACCGATCTTGCTAATACTGGAGAAGACGATGGGACTGCTGAAGAACCTGTGTACGCTGTGGATCCACGACGAGACGGTCATCGATACGCTGTGTAAAGCGCTGCAGCAGGCGCTGACGAATCTGATGGATGACATTAAACCGCTGCTTACTGAGATGTGTTGCCTGGTACTGTCCATCCTGAATACGAACTGTGTCGTCTCGGCGGCGGATATTGCAGGAAATGTATGAAAAAAGTATTTTTTTAGTTTCAAAACATTAAGTTTTAAAATGTCCTTTTTTTACCGTTTCAGTTCATCCTCATGTTTTATAAGGATCAAGACTGTAGACAGCTCATGGTGCAATTGTTTACTGCCATCATGGACTACAACTTTAACCAGATGCAGGTAATAATGGCGAAAGAAGTGGGGTTTCTATTGATAGCGAAATTAACAGAAAATATTCTTCTGTTCTGTCGTTTTCTTCTTACTCAGTTAAATCTCGGAAAACTGTCCCGGATAGCAGATTTGATTGAAACGTTCTACGCGTTCAATACGAGAATATCGAAAAAGATCCCGATTTGCTACAGCGAGGTACAGGTGGACTGTATGAAGTTGGTGGATTATGGTAAGGGGAAGGCATTTCTTGCGCTTGAAACAGTAGAACTTACAATTGTTTCACGCTTTTCGATACAGCCACCAAGTGTATTATGTTACCAGAAACGGGACCGATGAAGAAGAGCGTTGCGTTCATCACAATGTTCGTAAAGGAATCGACCAATCACCCAGTCATGATGAATGTGATACTGGCACAGGGGGAAAACATTGTTCGATCTACCTTCCTGTGTATCGGTTTGTAGAGGGTTTTTGTTTTTAATATTGTAAGAACGAGAATTAACGCTTAACTATCCTTTTCTGCAGGTGGTACAGCGCTTCGCACACAGGTGGAGATTTTTGCCGACATTTTCCTTGCCCTTAACTTCCGCTATCCGGCCGAATTCATCCAGTGGATGAAGCTGCTCGAGATACCGAACTTTCCAACCGCGTTCGTAAGCGCCACCGATAAGGAGCAGTTTATGCGGAAAGTTATAAAGTAAGATTGTCTGTTTGTTTATTGAAATGATACTCTTAACCATTATTTAACTTTTTTCTTTACAGGGAACGAGTCAATAAACGGCTTGTGCAAGATCATGTGCGAAAGTTTGCCGCGCTCTGCAGGAACATCGTTGAGTATGAAAATAAATAAGCACAACATTAGAAGCCACAACAGTGTGCAGCCGTAAGGAGCAGCGTGGGATTGTGTGAAAAAAAATACTTTCAATCTAACCAATGTGATTTTTAGCCTGTAGTGAAAATGGAAGAAAAAAAATCCCCATAAATTGTACAAAAATTCGTTCTCTCCCAGAATTGACTAAAATCCGGGCCGATTGAAAAATTAAGTTTATTTGCAAGTGTGAACGATAACGGTGTGCCAACGGAGGAGAAGAAGAGCAGAGAATCAGTTGAGAGGCGATTACTCGCAGTAGTGTGTACTCACGACACACCACACTATCACAAGACTGGCATATGCCAAGTGTTTCTCTTCTTAGGATGCGAATAAATGCGACATTGACATTTTATTTTAGTTGCATTTGTTGATTTATTAAACTATGGTTTTACATGTAAATTGAACAGAAAGAAAGGTCACATCTGCATCTCGTCAGTATTATTTGTTGTGTGGTAGGGCAAATCTTATACGTCGTGAGTCGCTTAAGCAGTTGAGCTAGAGCAAATCAATTTCAAACAAATAAAAGCTACTACTGCACTACACTGTAGGTGCGAAAATGAGCATTACCGGAAGCTAAACAGCTTGTTTAGGTATCTCCCGCGTGCTGCTCCTATGCCGGAAACTTAAAAGAATTCAGCTTCTTTTATTCACACGCAGCAATTTCAAACTTTGAAAAACCTATTCCCCCATCCTCCCTCTATTCGCAGTGCAGTAAGATTTGAAAATTCAAATAGAAATCGATTAAAATAGACCGATTAATGCTTAACGTACACGTTAGCCAGTCGCTACAGGTGCAACATCCTAGCGCGAACTGTCCGAGCTGTTACTTTGGCGGCGCCGCCGTACCGGGCTGCGCGAACGTCTACGCCGCGGGCTACGTCTGATAGATGGACGGCGCCGGTAGCGCATCGGCGATGCTCGCCAGCGCGGCATCGGCCGATTGTTGCGCATAATCGGTGATGGACGTCTGGGAGGTGGTCGCGTTTTCGGTACGAGCACCGGTGAAGCCGTTATCTCCTGCCCATCAATCTGCCCACCGTCCATGTGCTTCATCGCATTTTCCGCACCGTCGGGATCGACATACTCCACGTAGCAGAACCCACGGCCGAACGGTTGGAATCGATCCATCGGAAAATCGAGCTTACTTATCTCACCGTACGAGCTAAAAATTTCAAAAATATGGTCCCGATTGACGTTGCGTGTAAGCCGCCCTATGTGGATGCGTACCGGGCGCGGCGTAACGGAACGTTCGCGACGCTTTCGCTTCGACGAACCGGACCGAGAGCGTCGACTGCGCGAGTCTTTGTTAGACTTGTCCACCGACGCTGCACGACCCTGCTTGTTTTCCTTGTCATTGTCCCGCGGTTCCGAGCTACGTCGATCCGCCTTTTCCTTCGATTTCGATCGTACACTTGTGCCCTTGGCCGCCGGTTCCTTGGCAGTCGCAGCGGACTGTTTGTCCCAGTTCTGGGCCGGTTCTGCCGGGCTCTTGCTACGCGAACGTGAACGGGTATTAGTTTTGCGCTTCGTGCGTGAACGCTCAGCTCCGCTGCTGGACGATGAAGACGAGCTGGAAGAGGACGAGCTGCTGCTGGATGAGCTCGAGCGTGAGCCGGAACTGCTGCGCGAAGAGCTGCTGTCTGATGAGCTGAGAATATTTACAAGCACGAAACATGTGGATAAAAGAAAAACGACACAAAGCTAAAAGATTTTAAACACTACCTTCCGCTGCTGCTACTGCTTGAACTGCGCTTTTTACGCTCCTTTTCGCGACCGCGCTGCTTCTTGTCGGCCTTTTCCGATTCCTCTGAATCGGAGCGATTTTTGGATCGCGTCCTGCAATAAACGACACGTGCTAGGGTAACGTTTGCTTCAACCAATATACGCTCGTTTTAAAGATACTTACATTTTCTTTAAAAGTATGATCAAATTGTCTTGATTAGTACTGTAAAATCAATAATCTTTTTCCTTGCCGAAAAAAACAAATGGCAGACGCTCTGAAACAAGCCGCTTGCCACAATCGTTTGTCAATTGCTGCCAAAGGTGTCTAGAGAAAGGTACGCCTGTTGTCATAAGGCTGCAAGGTTGTTATGTTTAATTTAAATTTCCAAATTTTATTTAAAAAAAGTTCATTTTGCATTAACAAGATTACATTTCTCAGCAAACGTTTTTTTTATTTAAAATTCCAAAAACATTTACACTAATAAAAGAGTGGAAAAGATATCGAACGGGGACACCCTGTTTATTTGGTATTGGTTGGTGGTATTTAAACACGGTTTGACAGCACGACCATCGTCAAAACAAATAAATCTGCTGGACAAAACAAACCGTGCCTGCTATCGTTCGTGCAAAAGAATTTCACTTATTTCATTTGAAACTAGTATTTACTTAGTTACAACGCCTTACATTATTCGTAATAACCCTTTCGATATCCACCTCAATAGCAGGTAAGTTACCAACGCGCCCGAACACAATATTTGTCCAGAGTGTTTAATGTGTTGTGGTGCTAAACCACAAAAAAGAATAGCAAGAACAACAAGAACGCAACACAACGATGATTCATATTCCGGCCGAAAGCAGCATAGATCTAGCTACCGAAGCCAAATATCCCCCACAGTGATTTGAAAGCCAGTGGTAGTGAGTCACGTTGTACATTCGTTCCGCGTTTAATAGTTGTGAGCGCAAGGTTTCGATTTTTATTTGCTGATTGGTTGATTTGGTTACAAAAGTAAGTTAGCGACTGCTTCTCCACACCCCATTTTTTCCACCAAGAACATAATGCGTCGTACTGCAGCAATGTCATCTTGGGTGCATAAAAATGCACTTCTTCTTAATTGTATCTCCCGCGAAAGTGTTCTTCGTATGTGTCTGGAGTGGTTTAGAAGGAACAAAGAGCTTAGACAAAGAGTTGAAGGGCATATTCTTTTGCCAGTTGCTAGTGCATGAAGGGCAGCTTTTTGGGTAGAGCAGTAGTGCCACAAGTTAACTCGCTAAGTGTTTATCTATTCTTTGCTCTCAAGGTGAGACGGGTTTCGTCCAACACTATCAACCATTTCAGCCAGCATCACGCCAGATTGCAATGAGTCATTTTCAATTACTTGATTCTCGTTACACTAAGCTTATCAAAACATGAAGTTGCAAGCGAAACCTTATCAGTTGGGGTATTATATTCCCTATTTCCCCTTAGAACAATCAACGCACATCGTCATTCCGAGATGCTCTTAACACGCGTGGATTTTATTTCTCATTTCAGCACACACGATGTCACTCTACCCGTCGCTCGAAGACATGCTGGTGGATAAGATGGTGCAGTCACAGAACACGGCCATCGCCACAGCTGCAGCCCAGCAACAGCAACAGCAGCAACAGTACCACCAATACCCACCAACAGCACCGAAGGATGCTTACGGACTGTATCCAAGCTTCACCAACGAAAAACCATCGGAAAAATCGGATGTACATCCTTCATCCCCTCCGATGGGTGGAGCCGCCGGTATAATGTATCCCGATCTGTACGAGTACATGGGTCTGGAGCTGTCCAAGGAGATGATCCAGGCGAACCTCCCACAGTACATGCCACCATCGAACGTTGCCTCCTCCACTGCGATCGTACCCCAACAGTCGACAGTGGCGATCGTGAACAATGCAAATATGGTCGCACCCGTTACGGGCCACTTTACAGGGCTGCAGCGAGCCCAAGTGACGAATGGTATTCGTGAGGTAAGCAGCAACTATAACACATTACACATTTTGTCATTGCTAAACACGTTTTCTCTTCTGTGTGTGTTTTGTTCTAATATCGATCTCCCTTCCGGATCTATTCACACACCGCCTACACACACTCACACCTTACAGCTCGTAATGTGTAAGGGTGCGGACAAGAAAGTTGGCCTTCGCGTGCAAGCGATCAATAAGGGCATTTTTGTGTGTGTGGTCGTAAAGAATAGTCCCGCCGCTTTGGCGGGATTGCGCTTTGGTGACCAGATACTGCAGATCAACGGTACGCTGGTAGCCGGCTTTTCCATTGACGATGTGCACAAGCTGCTAAAGAAGAGCGATAAGAACAACATTTCGGTGGTGGTGCGCGATCGGTACGTAAAAAATATAATTTCAATGTGTAAACATATTAATTTAAAAGTGATCCCTTTTCCCCACAGTCCCTTCGAGCGTGCGATTACACTGCACAAGGACTCGTCCGGTAGTTTTGGATTCCAGTTTAACAACGGCACGATTACGGCTATCGTGAAGGATTCATCTGCAGCTCGAAACGGACTTCTAATTGATCAACAGCTGCTCGAGGTGAACGGACAGAATGTGATCGCAATGAAGGATAAGGAAATCAGAGAGCTGATCAGTGGATCGGACCAGGTCATCTCGCTCACGATCGTACCGAAAATGATCTACGACGTGATGATAAAGAAACTGTCCACCTCCTGGCTGCGGGGCAAGATGGACCATTCGGTGCCAGATTTTTAATCTCAAAATAGAGTGTAAAAGTACACACACGCAACACACATTTACTCCAAAATCATGCAAAGTTAAACAGTTTTCTATAATACATGTTAAACGAAACACAACAAAAACTCCACCCTGTGTAAACGAGGAACCTCAGGCGGATGACCTGCCCGTCGTCACACACACGCACAGAGCAGGTCATCCGGAATGGCCAAAGTCTTTTTTTTGTGCGTTAGTATTGCAGAAAGGAATACAGGTATAGGAAACGGGCAAGAAAAAAGAATCTTTCACAACGATTTTACGTTGCATGCAGAGTTACTACGTATTTTTTTTATTAATTGTTACTACCAAACAAACATAAACCTACGACTACGACCTTCACCATGTCTGCCATCTATGTTTGCGAAACATATTTTTATCTTATTATTATGTAACGTTTATATTATTCCACCCCTCCGCATTATCGGTGCACATCTTCATATATATGATATATAATGGGTTTAGCCATGAATAAAAGTATGATTATTATGATCACTTTATTATGTCCCTAACGTATTTGTTGTTCTTTACTTTTATTTTGTATGTGTATATGTTCTTAGGAAGTATACAATTTTATTCAAATTCAAACGTTTTAAAAATAGAGAGGAAAAGGTTCTTAAGTATTTTGCTAATTGTATTTCATATCAAACGATATGATTATTTCTTAAAAACGCTTGGGATTTTTGATACACCAAATTTTTAGTGGGGAACTCCTTTAATTCAAAATCTACCGCCAACCGCCGTTGAAAAGGGAGGTTAAAAAAGGTAGGAAATACCTGTTGGAAACCGGTTAGTGACTAAGCTGACATAGCATAGCAGCACCGCGCATAACCCAATGGTCCGGCTTTACGCTCGGGTCGCAATTTAGAAGCAGCGCTATAACAAAGTTAGTACTGTGACCGGTCGTCGAGAGTGTGCCGCGCCTTTCGGCCGTCTTGTACACCGGGCAACGGTATGTATGCTTTGGAACAAAGTCATCTTTCTTCAGCGGTTTCAGTAAGATCTAAAAAGAAATTACAACATTATTTTATTTTTGAATGAAAAAGAAAAAGGAAGATTAATTTTAACACAATACTCACGTACGGCACGGTATCGAAAAGCACCCGTGGGATGGGCTCCTGCAGATAGCCCTTTTCCCTGTCCCACCGTGTACCTTCGAGAAACAGCCCGTACACGTACACCCCGTCTTCCGGCGGTCCCGTGATTTCCGTCTCGCGCAACACTTCATTGTCGAACACGAGCAGATCGATCGGTATGACGTACTTGCGGGCATAGTTTTGCTGCGCTCCGGTCAAAAAAGCTTGGGTGAAGAAAAACCCAGATACCCAAAAAGTGGCCGGCGGTCCTTCGTCGTACCATTTTTGCAGAAACTCTAGCCGTGCGATAAAATCGGCAATGTACGAACCGAGCGGTTTCAGGCTGGGATAAGATCGTTTGGCCCACACGGACGGAATCTTTCCGATCAGTATGGCACTGACGACTTCCTCTACCGTCGGCGACATGGCGACAAGCCCTTGCATTGCTTTACGAGCCGTCTGGAGGCTGCCCCGGATGCAGATGAGTAGATTGTTGAACCGAACCATCTCCTGTACCAGCACCGTGTTCATGCTCTGTGAAAAAAAGGGAAATTGTTTTTTTTTTTGTACGGGAAAAATCGGCGAAGTTACAATTACACGTACCTGATGGTAATCGGTAGGATACTTTTCCAGTGTCGCATCGCGATCGAATTCGGGCGGGAGACGATTCAAAATGTCTGTCGAAACGCGAATCACAAGCTCGGCGGGCGTTTCCTTAAACACACCGGTCGATGTGTTCTGGAAGAATTTATAATATTTTTTTTTAATTTAAAAAAAATAATTGCAAAATAAAAAATTAAACTATAATGAATTTTTGATGAACTTTGTTTTTTAAATAAATTTAGAAAAAAAAAGATCAAATTTTGTACAAACCTTCAGATCCTCAAGAATCTGCCATAGTCAATCGAATAACATAATCCAAACAGAGAATTGGCCAATTAAGGGGGAATGAAATAATTTTGATTGAAAACCCAATTTAAGATTTTTTTTAAACTCTTTAACGCAATTCATACTTTACCTTCATTTGCAGCAGATCCTAGAGAAAGGTTATCGGGTATGGAGGAAGCGATGGGTTAAGAAAATAGTTATTTAAAATTATTTTTTTGGGATTATACAAACGTTGACAGAAACTTCTGTTAGTTTCGTGAAATAATATAATGTACTTAATGCATTATTGAACGGTCATCTGCTTAGGCAGGTTATTGTGACTTGCCCGTCGATTGAACGAAATAATGAACCAGCGAGCTGTCTTTCACCACTTTCAGTTCATTTGAATGAAACGCACTAGTTCGTTCAAGTTATTCAAAGTTGATGGATGCTAGTAGTAGTGTTGGTAGTGTTGTGATGATTCCCTATACTTACTGCACTTTACTTTACCGAATCAGGGTCCCATAATAATAGAACCTCAAATATCCCATACTTACCGTACGATCCTTTGGTCAGCATCAGGTAAGAGAGTGAATCGATTATGAACAGCAATAAAGAAAACATAAAATACAACCACACTTACCTGCGTCTTGAGTGCATTGGCCAACAGGGTGTCGGTTTCCTTCTGATCCTTAATAATGTCCGCATTCTCGTGCAGTCCAAACACACCCGGCCTGGCAATGATCGGCAGATCCCGAATGAACGCTACAAACTCTTCGTGCTCCCTCAGATTAGGTACCGGATAGAGTCCCGCCTCATCAAATATGTAACTTTCATCGTCCAGCACCTCGGCAGTGTAGAACCGGGCCAGTATCGTATTCAAACACCGACGATCCCAATCATCCGTCACCCGACCGCCATAATTACATTCACCGGTCAGATAGCGAAGCGCCACGTACGGTACCTCCTCGTACTCGTCCAGAAACATTCTCAGCTGCGTCAGGCTAATGCTCAGATCGGTCTCATTAAACTCGTACGGTATGTTCCACCCGATCGGACCAAACTGGCGCCGCTCCTGGACGATACCGTGGAAGAAGCATAAGCTAAACAGCAGCTTCTTAAAGTTGACCGGTTGCTTGCACGCCTCGAACCACTCAACGTTCGAGATTGGATCGCTCATGAACGAGCGCGTTACGTTCATGCGCAAGCCTTTCGGCGGTTCATTGGTAATCTTGATTCCGTTCTGCAACACAACCACCGGGAAATGCTCCGTCGGGTAGGAGGTGAGCCACAACCGAAAGTCGGGATGGGTTGTGTCCGGCTGGAAGCTTTCACAAATCTTCTCGAGCGTCGGCATCCAGCTCTGGGCCAGGTGGCAGTTTTGCAGCAGAACCCAGTTACCGAACTTGGTACCTTCGTCGATCATTTTGGTCGCGATCGGACCCTGCCCCTGGCCGAGGGACAGGGAGAAAAGGCGGTTCGCTCCGAGGCCTTGCGAGTCGGCAAACTTGATCAGTGTTGCGGTTGGATCCGTGCCTGGCGTTAGCACGAAGATGAGTGGCACACAGCAGTTGGATTCATCGTAGGATGCGGCCAAATTGAAGGCGGGTGGTTCAACATATTTTGGTTCCATCGTTTCTAGAAAGGGTGAAAAGAAACTGCTGTTAATGCTGATTTACAAAAAAAAAAACACCACCTATGATGAATCACAGTTCACTTACTAGCCACATACAGCTCGATCGCCGGGACAAGCTTATCCGCCCGGAAACACCGTAGTACCAGCAGCTTCTCGAACGGTGTAAGCTTTGTGTTCCATGGTTCCGGAACGGGTGCTTCATGCGGTGTATAATCATCAAAGTATTGTTTCCAGCTGTCCACATTCTTGACCACGTGCTCCTTCAACGATCCAAACGCCTCAAACGACACCGTCAACCGGCACAGCTCGTCCCAATTTTTATCCGGCAGCCAGCTGGCGGCCGGATTCGGATCGGGATTGTCCAGCCCCACGCCCCCCGTCAGCAGAAACATTAGCTCGGGCGCACCGAGCTGACCGGCATCCTGCTGCAAATTTGTGGCCAGCAGCAGCGAGAACAGTATCTTGTCCTTCTCGAACAAGCTGCGGCAGATGTTTTCGTACAAGCTGTACGTAAAGTAGGTCCTAAGATCCTCCAACCGTGCCGGTACCTCGTCCACCTTCTCGGTGTTGTCGATGGCGGCGGTAAAGAGATTTACGAACCAGGCCAAGCTGTACTGATACATCGGATCGATGCAGGCCAGGTCGGCAATGGTAAAGAACAGCACCGTCGAATGGGCCGCTATCGGTGTGTACTGCAGCCGGGCCACATCGATCTGACGCTCGGTCACCTCAGCAATGATTTGCTTCTCGTTGATTTCGTTCGCCAGCGTTTTCGACGAGCTTAGGACCGATACGGCCGTTTCGTCCTCGAGGATGTTACCCTCGGACGACAGCACCTGCAGGATCTTGTCCTCAATCTCCTGCAGCTGCCGCTTGTTCTCTGCCCCCTGCACGATCAGCGAGTTCTTCTCCGTCTCGAGATCGGGCCGCTCGCGGGCCACCGTTATCGACAGCAGCTGATCCTGCAGCCCGGTTTGCGTGATCATAAAGTTAAGCAGCGTTACCTTGACCGCTATCTCGGGCAAATAGTGGGGACTCCGGAGCTTCGTGGTGATGTAAAACTTGAACGAATCATTATACTCGATGATGGAGTCACCGAGCTTGATGCACATGGTGCCACCCTGGCGGAAGATTTGTTTCAACAATATTGGCTCCAGCATCGGTTCGATCTCTTCGCCCACGTTCTCGAGCAGCACGGGCAACCCGAACTGTATCGCATTTTCAAGCACCCGCGTATAGTCAGGTTGCGTAAGGCGTATGATACAGATACGATTCGCTTTTTCCATGTTGCGTACCCACTTGTTCGCCTGTCCTTGTGGATCGATCATTAGGGGCCAGCGACGTGCGTTACTAAAAAAAAAAACGGGCGAAAAAGTCCAATGTAATTGTAAATAAGATTATTTCCCGTGCAAAAGTCCATAGAGATCCAAGAAGAAACGCTACACTAGAATTCTTACTGAATAATAATGGCACTTTCAACCGAAAAGGCATCACTTGGCAAACCGAAGATATTCCACGCTCGAATGTCTACCGGATTGCCCAGCACGTTCACCAGCTGGAAGTCCTGTGAGCAGATGATGCCACGATCCGTACAGCGCTCAATCCACTGGGCAATCTGCTGGGCCCGGAACTGCATCGTAAACGGTCCAAGGTAGGCGACGATTCCGGACGCAATCAGCACATCCCCGGTAAGCGTGTCGTAGACCAGGGCTAGCGTATCTGCTGCTGTCTGCCAACGGTCCTTCTCACCACCCAACCCGGTAATGATCTCCGTGGCACGTTCCAGCTTCTTCATGCAGAGTTCCACGTTGGCCTGCAGCTTCGCATGCTGCGCAATCTGTTCGTCCAGCTTCCGCTGAAGGTCGGCCAGATTTTCCTCAACAATTCTTAACTGCTCCAGCTTTGCATTCAGTATCGTCATCGCGGACTAGTGTTCGTGGGGAAAATGGACATACAAATGAGGGTGTAAAAAAAACCATGCTGCAAAGAAAAGTTTTAGAAGATTGCTGCCCCTACATTGTAACTCGCTTGCGCCTCCGCCAGTGCCGCCTTTTTCGGTGCAATCTCCTTCGCCACCTTGTCGTACTTGGCGATCGCTATCACCCATTTGCACAGACCTTCCGCAGCCGTCGATGCAGCCTTCACCTTTTCCGGATCAAAGTTTTCGTTCGTAAAGACGCGCTCCTCCAGCTTCTGTATCACCTTCGGCGGTATGTCATCCTTATCGAAGTTAAGCAACCCGTCCATAAACTTGATGTCTCCCAGCACTCGCTTCGATGGGCCCCAATAATCCTCGACCATGCCCATCCCGGACGGGTTCTGCACACGATCTGGCTTTAAATCTTTCAGTATGCATATTGCCTCCATCACCACTTTCACCCCGATCGGGGGGCTTTTCATCGTCTTTACGATCGTAATGTCGGCCGGTGTGAGCGTGTTCAGTGCCTCCATGGCCGCGTCCAGGATGGGCATTGCATCGGCCAGCTTCGCATCGCACACCTCCTTGATGGCGTTCGCTGCAGCCGCCTGCTCTTGCGCTGCCGCCTCATCCTTTTCCACCATTTGCTTTTGTTCGGCCGCTACCTCACTATCTGCCTGCACTTTGGCCATCTGGTGGGCAACCGTTTCGGCAGCGATCTTCATCTGCGGCTGCACTGCTTCCAATTGCTCCTGCATAATACCGATCTGCTGTGCGGCAATTTCCAGCTGCTTCAATCCGGTAAGGTAACGATTTTTCCCCGTTAACACCTCGCTACAATAAGCACAAGAGAATTCAGATTGAAGTTATAAAAAACAGCACCGTCTACCACATCGAGGGTTCCTTCACTTACGTTCGCTTCTTGTCCAGCAATGTCTTAAAGGTGTGTATCATCTCGAGGTATGAGGTCGGTGTGACGTAGTTGTACCGTTTCAGGCGCAACTGGAACTCGTCCGACAGCTGCTGGGTGCTTGTATGAAACTCCATGCACATATCGATACAGCACTGACGCTCCATATCCGTCATTTCTACCGTCGACAAAAACTTGGTTGCCACCGCCGTCAGTGCGTCCTTCGGCCACGGTTGGAACCAATCAATCGTGCAACAGTTCACGACGGACGGAAACTTGCGCACCCGATTCCGGAAAGCATCACCGATCGGTGACATGGACAACACGATATGCAGCTGATCGCGTATGATCTGAAACAAAGGATCAAGATGTGGTTGCTTTGCTCCTTAAATGCCTAAAGCAGACTTACCGTGACGAAAAGATTAAACAAAGCCACCAAACTACCGTCCGTCTGCTGACTCTTCTCCTTCTGGCGATCCATTTGACGCATCTTCTCGATAATTTCCGACTTTTCCTCGTTACTAAACAAGTTAGGAATTTCACCAGAGTTAAGCAAATTGTTTATATCCTCCAGGAATCCTTCCTCCTTGATCTGCGTGTCCGTAAACAGGAAGCAGATGTGCTGATCGGCACTGCACACCTTTTTCAGCAAATTCTTCATATCCTCGCGCCATTCCGTCATACCATACTGGCGGGAAATTTCCACCTACGGAAGAGATATCATTGGAATGTCTGAAAACGACAATCAGGTTAAAAAAACGCTTCTCCCTATCAGCCTACCTGGTACAACTCGTACGAGCATATGTGCGATGCAATCCGTGCCAGTGATTGGCGCCCAGAACCACCCACCCCAACCAACAGCGCGTGACTTCGAGGCTGCTTAATAATGCGACAGATCCGGGACAGATGCTCGATCGCGAACCGAAACAGTACCAGCGACATCGGTTTCTTCGACATGTTGTTATACTCCACCAGGTACGACTCGACCACAAAGCTCAGCTCCTCAATGTCCATCACCTCCAGGTACAGCTTCGTGTCCGCCTTCGGATTGGTAAAGTCGCAAAACATCAGCGCCCGTAGCGAAGTTTCCGTCAGCTCACCGCCCTCCACGAACCGATCGAACAGATCCTTCGGATCCTCCTTCATGTACTCCCGGATGACGGTGCACAGCTCCTCGAAGAGCCACTCGCGATCACCGTCATCCACCAGCCGGTCGCCGTACACGCGCAATATCTCGTGCGCCCACAGCCGACGCATACTGTTGAGCGTTTCCGTGCCCTCGGGCACGGACAGCAGCACACCCTGTATGACGCGCGAAAAGTCGCGCAAATTGAACAGATAGTGGCATTTGGCCGGTGTCGGCAGTAGGATGGCGCGCGCCTGACGATAAATCTGGAGCGTCGACAGGACGATCTCATCGATGCACGGGTCGAACTCTTTCGAGAAACCCCGTGTATCTAGATGCCACAGCACGATCTTGCTGAAGATGCCGATCAGCGTCTGATCGTCAAATTCGTCCATCGCGATCGCATTGAAGTGTTGCGAGAACCGGGGCGACACCGTGTTGCCCGTGCTTGGCGGTCCCATCGCACACATCAGCTGCAGATCGACCAGCCTCATCGCCGTCACGTCCTTCCGATCGTACCACAGACAGTGGTCCAGCCACATGCGCACTATCTCGATCGGCGGCTGCGCACCGTACGTTTCCTTCAGCGGCATCGACACGTCGTCGATGAACACGACGCACTTCTTGCCGAGCGGCGGCCCAAACACACCCTTCCGACGCTTGTCCAGCTTCGACATGATGATGTCCTGCACCTGGTTCGCGGTGGTTTGCGCCGAAAAGCTGATCAGCAGCGGCTTGAAGACATTGGTATCGTTGCGCTTCAGCAGAAAGTCGATCGTGTAGACGCTCTTGCCAGTGCCCGTGGGACCGACGAGCAGCAAACATTTGCCGTGCTGCACCAGCAGCTCCAGCAGTGCCCCGATGCGTATCGTTTCAATCGTCGGTACGATCACCTGATTCACCGGCACGTCCCGCTGGATGCTGGTGCTCTGGCCGATCTCCTCGGCCCACGGGCGCCACTTGCCCTTGCCCTCCTTGGTGAAGCGGTAGTCGAACACGGTTCCGCCTTTCGGGATCTGGAAGATGAATGGCTTCGAAAGGGGCTGCACCTGCAGATGCTCCGGTATGCGGAACTTCTCGTTCAGCTCCGGTGGAAACACTTTCTCGGTCAGTGCACGGAAGAGCTCGCTAAAACGGGCCCGACTGTCGGTCTCTAGCGGGCCGCCAATAGCCCAAATGCAGGAAAAGAAGAACACACCCTCTAGCTGCGCCCGTACGTCCACCTCCGAGACCGCCTTCATGTACGCCTCGTTCCGATAATCGTCCATAAAGCAATCGAACAGATGCATCACGGAAAGGACCAGGTTCGAATCGCTCGTTGGCATCATTTCCCTCAAACCACCGCCTCGACGAACGAACCACAGCAACATTGGGCAGAACCGGTGAAACATTTGCGTTATCACCTGCTTGTTCATCGAGTGGAGTGCCGGTGGAAGCGTATTCTTCCACGATTCCAGCACCGGCTCCCAGCCCAACGAGCTAGGCTCCATATAGATCATGCCACAGCGCGATACAGTGGCTGGCGAGGCCGCATCCAGATCCATCACCTCAAATATCAGGTTGGTGGTCGCGGAAAGCTGTATAATTTCGCCCGACATCAGACACAGCTTCTTGTTGTCGTCCAGCACCGTGTTCATGTTCTCGATCCAGATCGCATCGACCGGACCATCGAAGATGAGCCACTTGCGATCGGTGCTCGTACTTTGGGCGTAGTGTCGATAACTTACCGCCAATATGCCATCGCTCCATTCGTGTGAAACCGGATCAAACTGGCCATAAAGTTGACCCATCGTGATCGCTTTCGGATTCATCACCGTGTACTGCGCCCGATGTTCACCCATTTCACCCAACTCTTCAATCGTTCCCAATGCTTCCGCGAGAATGCGGTAAGCGGTCGTTTTACCGCCCAGCGGTGGTCCCACGATCATCAGCCCGTGTCGCACCACAATCATCTCGTACAGCTGCTGCACCTTCTCCAGGAAAAATGGCGTAAATTGCTTGTTGTTCTTTTCGCAAGCCCGCTGCACGGCGGCATCGAATACTGCGTAGTCCGGCTTCGGAAGCACCACGCCCGGGAACAGATCCGAGATGATTCCCTGGAACAGGGGCACATCTTGATTGAGAAATTTGGCCAAATTTACATCCTTGATCGAGCGCAGCACCAATATGTCTTCCGATTCGTCCGGATAGCGTAGCTTCAGGGCGCCGGCCGCCTTCAGTACCGATTTGACCGCCCGCATACCGTAATCGTAGTGAGGCTGCGAGCTAAGCTGCTCCGAGCAGAGCCGATACGTGGCGACGATCTTGACCGCTAGCGGTTTCGCGTTCAGAAACCCGTACGCGTACAGCTCAATCTCCGAGATCAACACATAGTCGGGTACCATCATCGCGACCGACCGGAACAGTGCCTTCAAGTTGTCCGGCAGCTCCGAGCGGCCCGCGTACCCCGGATTCATGGTAATAAACACCGCACAGCTCGGATCGAGATTAAGGGTCGTACCCTCGAACACCATCGTCGGCGAGCCGGAGTTGATGCCTCGCTGGATAGTTAGAATTTGCTGCGCCACCACCGACAACACCTCCAGATCGATGCGATTGAACTCGTCAAAGCAGGACCAGGCACCGCACGAGGCAAGGCCTTTGAAAAATTTACCCAACGCAATGTAGTCCAGGCCATCTGAGCAGTTAAACACTACACACTGTTTCGCTACGGCTTTAGCTAAATCTTTCGTCGTTTCCGTTTTGCCCGTCCCGGCGGGACCTTCCGGTGCACCGCCGAGATGCAAATGCAGCGCACCGAAAAGCGTTCGGAAACAGCGATCGGTCAGCGGTGTTATTACTAGCCGCGCCGTATTGCCCAAATATTCGTAACCATACATCAGCGTGGAGTTGATCATTCGGGTCGCTAAATTTTGCTCCTCAAAGTAGTACCGAAACTGGGCCAGCCAATTGAAATCATCCACCTGTGTGGTTTTCTTCTCAATCATATCCAGCAGTACGTCGCGTGCGTGCACATCCAGCACAACCAGCGCACCGAGTGTAAGACGATTCTGCATCGCCAGCTTCCCGCGGACCAAATCCACAATAAATGATATCTGTACCTTGCACGTCTCCAGATACTCCTCCAACGCTTCCAGCGGATCCTCGCTATCGAAACACATGGTCGTTTCGAGCGTCCAGAAGGCACATGAAATGGACTGTATACATTGGCCGGGCCACATCAGCACCCACTTGTGGCGTTCCGTCTCCGTGTACGCCTCGTACGATTTGCCCACCTTCAGATGGATGCTCTTCTTCATCGAGTGCTCCAAATCGAGCAACCACTTCTCCACCTGCCCCTTCGCCTTGCCGGTGGACACTTCCTCAATCAGATCTACCTCTTCGCCCTCGCTCGAACGCATCATCGTAATGTCCAGGGCTTCGGTAAAGTTAAGCGATGCAATACCCTCGAAACACTTCTTCAGATGCGGCTGGACGCGGGTCGGATCCTTCGTCTCAGACAGAATCTCCAGCAGCTCATCGTTCGACAGGAAGAAAAAGCGGGGAAAGTAAAGCCGCTTCTTCTCCAGATATTCGTTCAGACCCTTCTGGATGATTTCCAGCAGACCGTACGATTTCTTCAGTTTCTCCGACATTTTGTCTATTTCCAGCACCACCAAAACCTTCGTATCGGCCTGGACCGACTTCATCAGATCCTTCCAGATCTTGTCGACCGCACTGAATCGGCGACCCTCTTCCGGCATCTGCGATTGTATGTCCGGGCTCGAAAATATCGGCTCCAGGTACATCCAGGTCGCCTGCACCTTAAGCCAATCATCGAGTATGTCCTGCAGCAGCATCAACTTCTTCTCCCAAGCGCTGTGTGGTATTATTAGGTTGGATATTATTGTTAATTAACTCTTACCGGTTGTGGTATGCAGTGTGGTGGGAAAATGTCGGTGGAACCACACCATACTTACATGATGTCTTTCTCAAACGGTTTTATGTACAGCGAGCTTTTCATCGTCTGCGTCTTGATGATGTGATCGTCCAGCAGCACCTGGATGTCATCGATTGCTGCGAGAATGTAGGTGCCAGTGTCTCGGTACGGCAGCACCATGAACGCCATATCGCTCCACTCGTTCACCATCTTTATCATTGCCTTCTCCAGGTTGTTCTCCTTCGTTGCACTCTCCGAGATGGTTTCGAAGCGCTGAATGTAATCGTCCAGTCCGTAATCGATAACACGCTCCAGCGTCAGCTCGGCTGAAATGCGTATCGGGAAGCCAATAATTTCAGACACTTGTTCCCAGTGTCGTTCCTTCATGCCGGGATTGCCGAGCGTTTGCACGATCGGCAAATGTGTCTTAAACTGATCGATTCGGGTCTTGATCTGGAATGAAAAAAAAAAAAAACAAGACAGTATTTTAATGAAATAATCCTCTCAAGTCAACTCTCTCAAAATGCTCACATCATGTGCCAAACGTTGCGTTTGATAGGAATCCGAAAAATGTTTCTCAAGCTTATACACTGTACGGTAAAGCAATCCCACCGTATCATCAACCTGTTCCGGATCGTGTGATCCCACCT